>JAPWLS010001065.1:0-32008 GCA_028551675.1 Tineola bisselliella
ATAAAAATTGTTACATAATTAAAATACAATTGTCACTTATGTCATTGTGGTTGAAAATAAACAGCTTTTCATGTTAAAACTGCATCTATATTTTATTCATAATGCAAATAACGATGTCTATCGGCAAGTATTGTATTGAACAATCATTATGGCAAGAAAACGTACGTACTCTCAGAAAAATTGTCGAGAAACATGACATCGGGAAGAAGGTGAAACAAACTACAAGTTTTCTTTACAACTACGTAGCCTTACTGGTTATTGCGAATTTGGGAACACCCTTGGAGACTATCACGATAATTTAGAGGAATGTCCAGCCAGAGGCAAACGCTGTAGGTTATGCGGGAAGAACAACCACTTCTCAAAAGTGTGCATTAGTAGCGGAAAAGCAATGCATAAATAGTTTCGAACGAGACGTTTAGCACGACACAACACGTCTAGCGAATCTAGCGATGATGAAAGCAACCAAACGTATCCAGTGAATAAAAAAGATTCGCCAACTAAGGTAATGATACCAACTAAGTGAAATGTTGTTTGGAAGATAAATGCGCACTACGTTTGATCTTCTTAAGCTAAGCGTTAAGAAAGATCTTGAATGAGTTGGGTTATTCCAGGAACTCAGGCCATCAGTTAAAGAAACTATTCCGCCAGAATATTCGATTGGAGACATGGTCTGGGTTAACAAATCTATAGGGAAAGACTCTGAACCAGGGATTACATCAAAACGCACCGGGCCTTACTCCTATCAAGTTGAAATGAACAATGGAGTAATCAAACGGAAACACTTTGATCAACTTAGGCGAAGGAAACTAACGATGAGAACAACGATGATAATGATGTCATTCGTAACGATAACAGTTTGGAAACGAAAAACGATACTGTGAGTAACAACAAGAGGCCGAAAAATTATTCCTATTATAGTCGTGGATCAAAACGAGGTAGGGGTGATGTCAATGATCATGTTTTACCGGACACGATGACTTATCAACCTGGTGCATCAACTCAAGTCACACAACAAAGTTTATCAGATGGACACGGAGACAAATCAGCTGGATTTCCTAACGCTCAACAGTAGGATCTTGAACAGCGGGAGCCTCAACCCTCAACATCTGCAGCATTAAAAGAGGCACTACGTCGTTCGACACAACGACGTAAACCTCCTGCGCGTTTCAGATATTGAGCTTTCAGGAGGAGTAATATTACATAATTAATATTCTAGGCTTAAAATACTATTGCCACTTATGTCATTGTGATTGAAAATAAACAGCTTTTCATGTTAAAACTGCATTTATATTTTATTCATAATGCAACAAAAGTCTTTATAAAACGTGATATAGCAAAAACGTATCTGAGATGGAATAACAAAACGCAAATGACAGCTAAACGTAATTTTGTCTATGGTTAAGTATGGTTGAAAATTTCATAATTATAAATTTTGTCAGAAATTAATAAACATCAGTAAAAATCCAAAATCTGTTTATTTATTGCTTCTAAGGCGGAACAAAGTTCGTCGGGTCAGCTAGTTATTAATATTTAACACTTTTTCGAAATTACAACTTTATTTGAAGTAACATTTAAAGCGGTAGCACACGAATGTTCAAGCCATTACTTCTTTTCAAGTGAAGGCTTTAAATTTTACTGAGAGTAAAATATAAGTCCGAGAGGAGAGAAGGGAAATGGAGCGTTATCTGAAAACGTCGCGTGTTACGTGCACTGGCTTCAGTACGAATGTACCAAAGAATATATGAAGTTAGGTTGAAAACAGATTGTTTAAGCATTACTTGTCGGATAATGTACTAAGAAAGTAGGTATTTCATTCGAGTAGGGTTATTTGAGATGGGCACAGCATGAGCTAAATAATATATTTGTTTATTGTTTTTTACTTTTGTTATCTACCTACTATTGACTAATTCAAATTAAGATAAACTTCAAATAAAAAATAACTCTAATAGATTAGTAACTTGATTTAGTTGGATGGTTCAAATTTTTGTTCACACCAATGTGGTTTTTATTCCTTTTCCAAACTCGTGATTTTATTATAAATATAAAAACTAGACGTGACATTGAAGCAAATACCTTTTTTTGCAAATACAATGTAAAACTTTTTTACGTTTTGGCGTATTTCCAAACACGTTTATGGCCATCGAGAAGATATCGCAAAATGTTGACGACTTTATTATTATTATAGATCTGTACCAACTCTTATATATCTATATAGGTACATATAGGTACAACTACGAAAGTCATGAATTAACAATATCTTATAACCAATTTTCTTATCGTAACGAACGTATTTTCACACTATAAATCAGAGTTATTATTAGACCCTTTGACCGAATGACTGAGATTAATTATAATTAATCCTAACACATAATAAGAGACATAAATATAAAAACCATACTCATTCAAAGTCAATTCTCAAGCCAAGCATCACAAGCGAGTAATGTAAGTCGTTCACAAGAAAGTAACATTCAAAGTGGTATACAGAAGTCTCAGCAATAAACTGGAAGGAATGTTTCCTGCCATAAAAATAGCAGTCACGTGCGTTCACGACCGACACCGGAAAACTCCGGTTTATGTAAACGAGGTACTGCCGATCTGTCCTTAAGGAAACTTTGAAGTTTAGTATGTAGATGACGTGTACGCGATGCTGACACTCTACCTGATTTCCCTTAACGCTTTCAAGATCGATTTATTATTGTAAAATATTTTTTACTATTAATTTTAGTATATATTTATAACTGATAATAGTGATGATACTACTACGGAATGGCAAAACGGACTTGTTAAGGCCATTTCACACACTACCCACACACATATTTATTTATATATCTTCTTTAAGACCACCAAAAAAGTCGCTAATAAAGACGCGTGTGCTATGTTACTCTTGAACTTGAACTTCTACATGTGTTGAAATAACAACAATTGAACCAGCGACACCAGACGGCGGGCAGGCCTGCCAAGAAAGCATTTCGGTTTCGTGCAAGGTACTTATGTCTCCTTTCTCTTCCTAAAACTTGTTTTCTTAACAGGATTAATAACTAGCATAGTAGATACTATAAAAGTGCTTATTACTAATTGCATAATTAAATAACAAACATTAAATTTATTTAACAAGTATGTGAATACTTTGATAGATTACATAGAGAGGCAGTGAGACGTTTCAATTAAGTTATTGGTCGTTCAAAGGCCGAATACATAACTCAAGCTCTGTACTAACATGGAATATCTATGTAAATGACTTTGCCAAGTTTAGCGAGGGTTTCAGTGGATGCAACGCAAACTGGAGTTCAACGAAGACCCTCTTAATCGGTTTATTGAAAATGTTATATTGAAACTCAATTGTAATATTACTTGTACGTTTAATATTATTACTAGTAATTTTATATTTTTATATGTTAAGCTATGAGCGGGCTCAACTGCTATCATTACAGGTAGAAGTCGTCTTCGTTAATGAGACAAATGCCAAATTAATAGTGCGAACTCTTCACGTTGACAGAAACTCTGAATAGACCTAAACTTTTGATTGTGAACTATAAATTCTAAAATTGAATAGTAACATGAAAACTAAATTAAAAATCACCAGTTTATAGTTTGTTACTGTGCTAAATAAATAAATATAGGTATATTTGGCTACTTTCAAGTTGATCCTGTAATATTAGATAATTACGTAATATGAATAAATAGTGTTCGCTATTCGAATCGACTTTTGTATATTATTCTTAATATATCTACCAATTTAATTAGGTAGGTACTCGATGTATAGAATTTGTGATAAATAAAAGCCTATTGAAATATCAAAATAAGTTTGAAGCATGCTATGAACATTTCCAATCAGTTTCTGATATTCGAGTGTTCGATGAATGTATGAACCGCGATTGGCAGATGGAATTTTTGCAGTTACGCTGTTAATTGAATAGTCCGCGTGCAACAGTCTGCGTTTTGGATTTGAATTTTCAACTTCGATTTTTAAAAAATGAACATATTATATTTCAATGTATTTGTTGATTATTCTAATTAAAACCCTAAAAAGAAAAAAATCTCTTGATATATGTATGTATTAGAGAAAAAATAGTTTTTTTTAAGTCTAGTTATTTATTTATTAGTCTAGAATATTTTATTTCACAAAATTCGAATAATTCTGAACTAGCTCAATAAGTAATTTATATTTGAATCAAATATTTTAAAGCCCGATCGAGTTTAAAGAGCCTCGTCCTGAAAATGCTCATATGAATAGCCCCACGTCTATGGTATGCTGAAACTGAACGCGAGGCCAATTAAAACTGAATACACCGTGCCTACGAAAAATAAAACTTTACAGGGTTTAGGAATTCGTTGAATGTTTCGCTTTTAGTTTATTGACGTAGAAAATAGTATTTAGAGTTTTTCAGTTATTGATTATACAAAAAAAAAAATGTTTTTGACCTCGTTCAAAAAATTATGTAAACCTTTACTACAAATTTATTTATATAATTATAGTTTTTATTATTTTTTAAAAATTATTTTCAAATTTTATTGCTGAATTTATTTTTCATTTCTTTATTTATCATTTAAGATTTAATTACATATGCACATGACACAAGTAACGTAGACACACACTGATATCTATAAGAGTGGACAATAAACAAAGGAAGAAGTATGGTGATTCCCTGTGTGATAAAAGTAGCAATGTATAGTAAATAAAGTAATAAAAATGCATATACCTTCAGTAGTATTGTAGACAAAACAAGCGTTTGCTTAACAATTTTAATAGATATATAGCGTAGTATTAAATGTCGACTTCACTAAGTAACATCGAGGGTCGCACAAGTTTCGGTAATCAGGTTAGATGCAAGCAAACAGCCTCTGGCGAAACTGTCTTCATCAACCCCACTTGCCTTCGAGAATGGCATCACTGGCTGTTGTTTAGACAAAACTTTGAGAGAGAGAATATTGCGCGATAGTGTAACCTAAGTTACATTTGTTAATTAATACAATACTTAATTAGTGTTATTTTGTGAACAGAGTTTGTAATTCTATCTTACAATGATTTTTTCTCGTCATCCTTCGTAATGATGATAAGGTAGTATATTTACTAAGTGAAATGCTAAAGATAATATCTTCTGCAGGACTCTGCTGCAGTTTGCGCTCAAAAGCTGACACACTGCGACATATTATCTCGAGTATTTATGTTTTGGTCGCAATGTGTTATAGAATGAGTGTTACATTTTAAACAGCGCCATCTATGAACAACTGGCGGAATTACTACAACGATAATACTTAATTATATTAAACATATTTATTTTATTAGCAAAATGCATGTTTCAGTGAGCTTCACTTATTTCATGAACATGCTAATTTGGAAATTGAATTGGCAGTGCCTAATAATGCGATCCAACAGAACTATTCATTATGCTATTTGAAATAGCTGATTTCAGATTGAGGTCACTGGTTCATTTTACTAATTCGACTCATTTGTTTTGGAATCAACGATAATGCCTTAACGTGATTATTTAACAAATTAGCTTTTTCGTTCGTATGTATGTATTAGTATTCAACTATTCACTGTTATTTTGTTATTATAGGACGACCATGCAATTATTTATTCATTATCAAATTTATTCACATATGCCAGTAGCTCAACCAAAAACTGCTTGTCGAGCTAGTGATAGCTAATAAGATACATGCTTATACATGCCAGACCATAGACCACTCAAATATCTAATTTTCAAAATATAGGTATATATTTTTGTCAATACAACGTATTAATAAATATTTGTTTTTATCTGAAATTGACACTAAGACCTTCGCGCGAAGTGTGATGCTGCTAGTGTTCCATATATCAGTAACAATGTAAAATGTAATTTGCCTAATCCGATCAAGACTTTACAATTTACAAACAAATAGTTATATCAACGCTAGAGTTATTATTTAACAATCATGTGTATATGTATATGTTCATATAATATATAAAACGAAATTAGAAACTGAATTTAGAATTTCATACAATTAGAAAAAATACACAATAACACGTCTTACCCATACATATATAAATATTGTAAAATAACTCTTGTTTCGTGATATATTGTAGAACAAAATTCTTCATACTCATATATCACAATGGAATGATACTTCTTAATAAAATTGATCAAGTGAACTTAAAGCGGACGAGAAGGAGCTTCACAAGACACGTCCTTGCAATTTGAACTTTATCTTCCGAGTACTAGAGTTTGAATCGTATATTTTTGGCTTATTTACAATTTAATAGCAAATAGTAAATCAGCCTCAACCACAACATTTAGCTGAAGGAATCCTCATAGTTTATGTTATACGCGATGTTGCGACATTCGTACGGCTTCCATCTACAACCCTCTATATCGTAAATCCTCTTGAAATAACTTCGAAACCTTTGCCTATTATATCTACTAAAATATATCAATAACAATTAGGCAATGATATTAAATCAATAAGATTTATAAAAAGTAAAAACCATATTTAAAAGTTAAAAAGAAACATATGCTGTTATGATATGTCAATATAAATTCTACACCGAGATGTCTACACTACATTTGAAAACATCTGAAAGGTATTCAACTGTACAGGTTATACATATAGTTATATATATAACTTAGTTTCTATGTTATTATACGTAGTAGCTAAGGTAAAGGGCCCAGTTTCTGACACTTTAAGAGTGATTCTAAGATTATCATAGGATAACTTATAAAAAATTTAATGTGAATCAATAATGTTTTATTTTAAAAATAAGTTGGCGATTTCTTGAACAGATTATATGCGTTAAATAATTTTTTAACCAAATTAATAATAGAAATTAATATTTTAAAAATTAAAGTTTAGAGACCCAGTTTCTGACACTCAAAATTTATTTTGTTGTAGTTTCTGACACTAACAACGGCCTAGTTTCTGACACTCAATTGAAAATTATTTTTTAGGTTACATACTATCAAGTTCCAATTTTTAACAATAAATGATATTTTATTTACTCTACAAAATATTCAACATTAATTAACTACTGTAATTAAAGAAAATTATAAGACAAAGAATCACTATAAACCTAAATAAATATTTTTACATTTTATGGAGATGTCAACAGTTCGATCCTGGTTCTTTCCTTTCTTAATCTGGCGCCAATTTGGCCCACACCGCGCATCAGCGCAGCCCGTTTTGCGCGCGAACTGCAAATCTAGTTGGTCGCGCCTGCACTAAAAATCGAGTTGGCCGCGCCTTATGAGTGTCAATAACTGCAACATGCCAATAAAATTGAGCCTAGTTATTGACACTCATATTTTAATAATAAAATATTGTTTTTAATGATATTTTAATATTTTATAGCGAAGAAAAGGCTATTATTAATCATACAATATATAATTATATATGTTTTTATACTTACATAACTGTTAACACGTGTATTCAATATACGGACACTCTTACGTCAATAACTTAGACTACAACTGAAAAATCGCTTCGACCGTCACTCAGGGCCTTAAATATGTTTTTTTTGTATAAAATTGTTTTGTTTATAACGATTGCTATTATAAAATCAGTACTTAATTAAATTATTTTACTTTTGAAAAAATTAATTAACTTATATAAGAAACAATTTTTTTTTAAAATTGAAATTAAAGTGAAAAGTGTCAGAAACTGGGTCAGTGTCAATAACTGGGCCTTTTACCTTATAACAATTTCTTCTAATAGTCTTAGTAATGTACATAGATTTATTGTAGAATCCCGGTGGTATTAAAAATACACCAAACATCAGATAAATAAAAATTATTATTTTTTATTTAAATTTAGAACGTCAAAATACACAAGAGAAGCAAATAACAATGCCTAGACTTACATTGATACCCTTAACAGCAATTAGCGTTTGCTTTGTCTAGGCACTATCAATCACGTTCCAAGGATCAAGCTCTCGATAGTCTTAAGTGATTGAGACTATTGATTTATTTATATACGTACCTATATCTACATAAATTGAAGGCATATTGTTTGTTATTGTTCAATATTGATACTATTAATGAAAGAGTATAAAGTTTATTAAAGGAAATTATTTAATATTATTTTGCTTATAATTCCCGCTACAACATTCAGTAATTTGTCTCGACGCGTGGCATCATCAGGATACGTGAAGTGGCGAAACGCGTCGAGACAAATTACTGAATATTGTAGCGGGAATTATAAGCAAAATAATATTAAATAATTTCCTTTAATATGGATTTCCGCAAAGTAACGCCCGAAACAACTTATTATATAAAGTTTATATTTAAAAGATGCGGAAATTATCTTCCCAATATCGTTCACTAACTTCAAAAATAAATAATTATTAAGATATCTTATTGATTTTAGCAACAGTTTAATAATTAATTAGAACGAAACTATATTTTATATAAAATGTTCTGTAATTCATAATAAAGCGCCTGATTTAAAAATTTATGTCTATTTTATAATTTTAATTAATTGTAATTAATAACGAAGTAACACAATCCAATCAAAAAGCACAATCCATAAAAAAAAAAACAAAAGAAAACTGCATTTTTGTTTTATAACAGCACAACTTCCTTGTGTAGCAATGACGACTTTTACAGATGTCTGTGGTCCTCGTGTGGTCTACTTGAGCTTAACAGCAGAAGTATAGCTCGCTACTCTAAAAATCAAATTAAATATATAAATATATTTTACAATATTTCGGTATAAAAGAAACGATTTACAACACTAGATTCAAAGAACAAAGATACTTACAAGCAAACGATACATGGTTATAGCATGAAAATATCACCGTGTCCGAGTTGTTGACTAAACAGTATCCATAAACTGGTCCCCCTGCTAATAAAATCGCCGTAATTCTACCCAATTCTCTTTGAGAGCTCATTCTTTGTTATATTCGTTTTTCTTTACTACAATAGTAGGGGATAAGTACTTTGAAGTATATAAGTAGGTATAGATAGATGGATGATATTCGTCAGCATTCCTGTGTTAATATTTATGGGGCTACATGTGTGCGTGTCAACCGTGACAGGTACATTGATATTTGTTATGTGTGAACATGACAGATGCATGCATTTCAGAAGCCTGAGTGTGAATTTTAACATTGAAACGCAAGTACTTCGTAAATGTCAATTTTTATTATTTGCATTTTTCGCTTATAGCGCGTCATCGATAAATTCACTTCGCAACATTTTAAAAATACAGCCTTACACACAAAATAAACGCATATTGGTATGAATTTTTTTCTTCATTTATGTCTCTTTTCATGGTTCAAATGTATAAATGTCTATAAAATGTCATTATAAGTTTCGAAACTTAACCTATAACTGGAAACAGCAATTGAAAATATTATACCCTTCAGGCATGGACTTGCAAAGTCATTAGTAATCAATAATGAGGTGTGCGTGCTTAATGCGTATTCAAGCTAACCTAATTGGATCTGCAAACCAATTAATGTTGAACAGGCCGCTCATTATAATGGAAACTATAAAGTCATTATTCGAGTATTATCCATATTTAATGGCAAGGAAGCCATTCATAGATCTTCGGATCATACTCATTCTGTTTATAGCTAACTGATTTATTGATATTTTCTGCGGTTGTTGTTGACTGTCAAATAATATAAATAAAGAATAGAAAATTAATACGTAATTTCTTATATAAAATAAATTTAGAATATACAGACTAATAACGCATGTGCGAAGATCTGTTGTCCCTGTCGTACAACGGTTACAGTCGCATATTATTGCTGAGAAAGATAGTAAACCGCTCGACTTCAGGCCTAATAATTTGTAAAAGAAAGGCTCTATTATTTTCAAAAATCATTTACAATAATATCGTTATTATTTTGTAATAAAATATTACTTCTTGTTTAATAATTATTTTAAACAAAAAAAATAGTGTACAATTAAAAAAAACAGCTACAAACAAACATAAATTTATTGCACCCCAAAGTTTTTTTCCTAAGTGATGGATGGGTTACGATACGCGGTTCCCCGCATTGAATCATCGCAGAATAACATCCTGACCATCCATTAGTCAAATAGGTTTTCCATCTAGATTAACTTATCTAAGCGTTGACAGCGCCCCCTAGTGTACATGTGGAACGGGTGTCGACCCCTCGTATGTATTCATTGAGCAATTACTGTTGTTGTAATTTTGTGTTTAGCGTTTATTAACATACCTTCCTTTCTTGTATTTTATGGATTTATATTACAATATATTAGTTTAAGGTTCGTTTACCTGCAAGGATATAATTTTACTAAATTAAAAGGTTTACTATATATATATAACTAGACACAATGTCTGCAAAGGTTTCGAAATATCGCAGCACCTACACCAACAATATTTAATTTAGTTAAAGCATATTCATAAAAAAAAGTCGTGAAACGCTTTATTTCAGTTGTAAAGAAAATGGCTGGACTAAAATTTATAGTCCTAGATATTATTTATAATGACTATTTTCATCAACAACCTATGAGTAAAATAAAATATCCGCTAAGTAACCAGTGAGATTAGCATGTAAAATTCGCCTCTCACTGTACTCTATAAAATAAAAAGTTAAGACATAATGTACATTGTTAAAATTCCCTTTATAATATAAATCGAAGTATCATTGTAAAATGCCTAAATACAAATGTATATTTCATTTAACGGCATATAAAATTCATAAAAGGAATAGACAACAAATCAGTAATTATTTTCAATTTTTATGTGACTGGTGGAGTTGATCGATTTGTAGAGTGAGCTGTTCATATATAAATAAGTTTTACAAATATAAGCTAAATATACAATGTAATACATTGTAATATATAGTTTGTTTAAAAGTTTTTGTTTTCATATATTTTTGAAATTATTCAATCTGGTTGCGGCAACATGAATACAAATCTTCTTTAACGATTTCTCCGGTCCCTTCATACATAAGAACTTTCCCAAAATAATATTCCCAGTCGTAAAGTCTCGAACTATTCAGAGCATCTGTGCCTGTAAAAATTGTTATATAACGAAAAGAATAAAATAGAATGTAAGAGAAACCCGAAAAGAAAACGTTGAACATTAAATTTAATCTGAATTTCATGGTCTTCAACAAACCAAGAAAATATTCTTAAAGAAATAAAAATGAAAACCGTTTCGTAGTAAGTAAAAGTTAGTAGTTTCAAAGTTAAATGTTGTTTTGGACGCTAAAACAAACCACAGCTTATTCTAGGATATCTATTCGACAAAACGAATAAAATGCATAGAATATACTTACAATTAAGGAAAGGAAGACGAAGTTATGCGCGTTACATGCATACATATTTATAAAAAATGATACAGAACACTTTCTTAGAGTTTTATATCGTACATGTCACATTACGTCACATATGATACGCTCATAATATGGACTATGCTTAGTAAAAAAGTTTACCTCGTAAGGAGAACATTAATCAACATCAAAGACGCACGACAGCATGTTAAACTAAGTAGGTACATATAGCTTATACTCTAGCGCATTTCAATTAGGCAATTGCTTGCTCAAAGCAAAGATAGTACAAATAGACATCGTATGCTCCGTACAAAGAGAAGCTACTATTAAAGTAAACATTTATACCAATTAATATTCATTGAAAATTATGTATATCATAAATTTTCATCTAAAGCTAATTAGCTTTATTTTGATTTCGTTACATGTATTGTATTTATATATATACGCTTTGAATGTAGTATTGAGAAGGTTTCATTTATATTAATTTTATTAATAAAGTAATAATTGATTTTAATGTAGTGCTACTGTATAAAGTAATTTTAGAAAAACTATGCACTTTAAATACGTCGCGATCTAAAAAGATTTCAGTCATGTAGTTGTAGATTAGTCAATTAAATCTTCTAGTTAAATCTTCTAGTTTACAAATAGTAATATATCCATGCTTTAGGCAATTATTTATATTCGTCTTCATTGTCCTAGATAATACCGACAATCAAATACCAAGTATTATGTTATCTTTCCGTGTAAATCAAAGCTATTTTTATAAATATATTTTTAGCTGTCTTTGGCTTTTAGTATTTTAGCGGTATGAATATTTTATCATAGATCGGTGGTACGGCATGTCACCGTAGATTTCGCGGTTGGCATACTTCCACCGGGTCGAATATTTGAAGGTCGTGTCAAGCGCCTGATACAACGAAATATTTCCTGTATTTTATTTCAATAAAAAAAACACTTTCTGTAAATAATTTTTACGGACAATTAAAAAAACTAACTATAGGCAATAATAATAAGCAACCAAAATTCACACATATATTTATTATAACAAAACAAAGAGTTGCTTAATTCCTGAAACAAACGACAACAGCGTATCGACATATTTTTGAAATCTTATTGGAAGCCTAGTTGTGATTTATTATTTTTCCTAATGTTTGTAGTAACAGATAATTACAATAATAAATGAAATGAACGAAGCTCCTTAATTGCTCCTTTTAATCCTTAAATTTAATCCTTAATTCAAGTTTGTTATTCATATTATAATATTATACTATATAAAGCATTGAAATATATTCTGTAATAAATAGGTAAACAATATTGGATGTTATATTTTGTGTATACTCAGAGTCGACTCAACAAAATAGTACATATAGAAATTAGAACATCAGTAGGTATTGATAGTTAATGACAGGCTTGCGTGCGAACTATTCGATTCTCTGTTGAATAAAAAGCAAAAATACGTATATCTGCCACAAATTGGTAGGTAATTACGAATTTGCTACTAAGGAAAATGGGATTATGATAAATTGATGTCGAACATATTTAGATTAGGTACGATAATTGCTATTATATATTACGTGAAGCGTGACAAACTAAATCTGTGCGAAAACCTTTATATCACGAGTTAGAGAAGTTAACAAACAAAAGAATTTGAACGATATTTATAATGTTCATAGTTTGACTTTTTAGCATATACTCGTATTTAAAATTGTGTTAATGAAATTAGTATACCTTTCGACCGAGAATTGTACATGGGACCTATTGCATAACGGACTAATGAACTAACAGTATCTCCACCGTCCCGTGTAATCCTTCAGTGTGTTTCAAAATGTAACTGAAAATGGGCAATAGTTTTCTATTTCCCTGAGGGTAAGCCGGATAGTAGTTCCAACTTACAAAGAACATCAATTCTAAGGGTCGAACAAAAACAACCTGTTTAATTCTCAATTGCGTATGCAAATGATTATATTGCGCCCTGGGGTACACCTGCCTTGGCAAATTCAGCAGGCCCCGAGGAGTTAATGTTTTCATCCATTAACTCAACCGAGCACTTATGAAATTCGTGCCCGCGATCCGAACGAGATTACATGGGCTAGTAGACAACCACCTACCCCCTTCATAACACCCTTACTCTTTAATTAAATACACACGGGAATATAAAACATAATTTATAATAATATTCATTTAAATTATTTTGTGAAATTAAAAAATTCTAATGCTTTCCAATGCATTGTATACCTACCCTAAAAAAATTATAAAATAAAATTATATTTTTTTTTTAATTAATAAAACACTCACTCGTATTAAAAATGCGGTCTATAAGCGATTGGTTTAAAAAAATTAATCTTCAAAGAACGTGTTTGAAATAACATAACATATTTAAACGCCTGTGTGTAACTGATATCAGCCTACCTTAGTCACATCACCTGAGGCGGCCGTGTTTCCATAAGATGATGTGTTTAACCCGCATTTGCTAATGGAATACAGATGTGTACTGACGAGGAACTTCGTCTTAAGTGGTTAACTGCCAAAATACGCTTCATTTATTTAATATACAAATATTGCATTTGAAACATTTGCCTATCTATTTGTAAGTTGTATTTATTAAATGTCATGGGTTTCAAGAAACAGCAGCGTTGGGATTTCGGACCGCGGGCACAGGAAATGAACAACCAGCCTAAAATAATATAACAAAATTAATATTAGTTATGTAGTGTTATTATATTTCAAACCGTAACTAACATTGTACTAGTGCAAATATTATTATCAATTACCTACTGGTAACTATCCTTTACAAATAATTGAATTTTTTTAAAGAAATAAGTTTTTGTTTCAGGAGTGACACCCATGAATTGACTTAGTAGGGTAAGCTTGGAAGAATCTGTGCTATCAACTTGAGTAATAAATATCGTATTAAAAATAAAAGATAATTTATTTGCGTGGACATATAAAAAAATATGTTCAATAAATATTGCAGATTTTATTTCAAGTAAATATTAATTTTAAAACGGTGTTTAATAATGAAATGTATTTAACTACTTAGAGCCATTTGAAGTTACAATAATTTACGGATTCCTTCACAATTATATATAAACAGTGCACCCAGTTAAAATTCCAATTGTAATACCCTTGATCGTCGAAGCGGAAACACTAACTTGTGTCGGTTACCGTCTATTTAGACAACGTTTGGGTGAAACAAGACAATTTGCTTACATCCTAACTTTTAGACACAAGCCTTGAGGGGACTAGGAAACATTTAATTGGACAGTTATTTAGCAGTAATTGAGGAGTCTGTGAGTTTCTCCAACCATTTGAATTAAACTTTATTTTAACACCTATTATGTGTAATTAGATAGTTTGTTATTAATGGCAATTTGTATTGTTTTGTAAATTGGGTCATTAGTAGCTACTTTATTTGCATTTAGAGATGTACTCTGAAGTTGGCACCAAACTTTATTTATAGTACTTTTTTTATTATTTGTTTACTTTTAGTAATTGGGCTCCAATAAAGCACTTTTACTCGTCAATACAAATATAAACGTAAATATGAATGAAATAAATTTATTAATTTAATAATTGTCAATTTGATTTAGCTGCTGTATACTGGCATTGTCCACTTACATATTGATGTCATAATAAAATATTATAAATTTACTATGTTCTACATCATACTAGATGCTATATAGGGACTATTATTGCTAACAACGTATTTTTAGATCTAATCAATGCAATAATAAATAAATTGTCATTAAAATAAAAATACAATATAAGGTAAAGGGCCCAGTTTCTGACACTTTAAGAGTGATTCTAAGATTATCATAGGATAACTTATAAAAAATTTAATGTGAATCAATAATGTTTTAAATAAATTTTAAATGATTTCTTGAACAGATTATATGCGGTAAATAATTTTTTAACCAAATTAATAATAGAAATTAATATTTTAAAAATTAAAGTTTAGAGACCCAGTTTCTGACACTCAAAATTTATTTTGTTGTAGTTTCTGACACTAACAACGGCCTAGTTTCTGACACTCATTTGAAAATTATTTTTAGGTTACATACTATCAAGTTCCAATTTTTAACAATAAATGATATTTTATTTACTCTACAAAATATTCAACATTAATTAACTACTGTAATTAAAGAAAATTATAAGACAAAGAATCACTATAAACCTAAATAAATATTTTTACATTTTATGGAGATGTCAACTGTTCGATCCTGGTTCTTTCCTTTCTTAATCTGGCGCCAATTTGGCCCACACCGCGCATCAGCGCAGCCCGTTTTGCGCGCGAACTGCAAATCTAGTTGGTCGCGCCTGCACTAAAAATCGAGTTGGCCGCGCCTTATGAGTGTCAATAACTGCAACATGCCAATAAAATTGAGCCTAGTTATTGACACTCATATTTTAATAATAAAATATTGTTTTTAATGATATTTTAATATTTTATAGCGAAGAAAAGGCTATTATTAATCATACAATATATAATTATATATGTTTTTATACTTACATGACTGTTAAAACGCGTATTCAATATACGGACACTCTTACGTCAATAACTTAGACTACAACTGAAAAATCGCTTCGACCGTCACTCAGGGCCTTAAATATTTTTTTTGTATAAAGTTGTTTTGTTTATAACTATTGCTGTTATAAAATCAGTACTTAATTAAATTATTTTACTTTTGAAAAAATTAATTAACTCATATAAGAAACAATTTTTTTTAAAATTGAAATTAAAGTGAAAAGTGTCAGAAACTGGGTCAGTGTCAATAACTGGGCCTTTTACCTTACAACAGCAAATATAAAATAAGAAAACAGAATTCGATTGTTACATAGCGAGCCGTGGATTCGACCGGAAGTGACGTTGCAGGTAGATAATAAGCGTGGTTGGGCGCGCCGCCCTCGCTTTGTGCAGCTTCCGCCCGCCCCGTGCGAGGGTACCTATGACGTTAAGCGCAAATGCTGGTAATTCGAAAATTGGTTAAAGAAATACACAGAGATTCTTTTCGTTTATTACTAAACGATTTCTTAATAAAAGCTCGTAAGAATATTAAGAAACTTTCCAATAGTTATAATATTGTTATATTAGTGTTGTACGGCCATTTGAAACGTCAGTCAGTTTAAAAAAATAGAGAGTGAACGCGATAGTAAACTGCAAAAAGTCAAAATATTTAAGTAGTTGTATATATTATTTATGTATAATATTTAGCATTCCTAATTGTTAGATATTACTGTAATTGATGATAATTTTAATATTTGAACATACTTCAAAACATATTATAATTTAAGGAATGTATTAAATATTAATTTTATCAGAATAGAACTACTCTATTCGTCGCGCTGTGATGGTAACCCTCGATATTTGGTAGAATGACCCCGACCGTCAAACCTTAACTTATGTTGTTCATGTGTATCCCGCTTCATTGCGCTCTGGTAAGCCATTTCCGAGTACTTCACTTAA
The DNA here is from genome assembly GCA_028551675.1 of Tineola bisselliella. Taxonomy (NCBI): domain Eukaryota; kingdom Metazoa; phylum Arthropoda; class Insecta; order Lepidoptera; family Tineidae; genus Tineola; species Tineola bisselliella. The sequence goes on from JAPWLS010001065.1 coordinate 16,689, forward strand.
CCTTCGATGCAATATTTCCATTATACTTTAAACATAAAAATGCTTACTAAAAATTCTTATTTAAAATCTTGTTAATTTGATTAAATAAACGTACATGATACCGACTTCATTTTAATGTGAATTTATTTAGTTGAAAAGTTAGAGTCAGTTTTAGCTAGACTGAGAACTGCTTGCATACCTACTTTCAACTAACAAAATTAAGTGAAATTCAGGATTAACTCGAGTATGGTTTTATTTCTACTTTAACTTGACACCAATGATAATAGAAGAATATTTATATAAGCACTTATACAAAAACAAAACAATTGTTTTTTTTTAATTGTTATACCTGATGTTATATTCAAAATTAAAACAGCTCCGAATGTCATCAAGCGTGTGATACAATAATATTTATGACACGTAAAGCCGGCCAGTATCGCGCGTATAGCAGGCAGTTCCACGCCATTGACGTTGGAGATGACGGGGTACACTCCCTTTTGATAAAAAAAAATCTATGAAATATTACGGGAAAAACTCGTATAATATTATATAACCTGAAATTTATTTTAAACTTTTAAACCGGCTATTTATTATCGTCATAAGTATGTAAAATTTAATATATAATGAAATTGTGGTAATTTAAAAACTTTATAAGAATAGAGAAAAGTTTATACTAAAGTTTTAGAAGTTTGGAAGCAGTTTAAAAAATATAGGTATAATACAATAAAAGATGTTTAATATATAATATTGCGCTTGTGCTTGTATAGGTATATATTCTATTATCGAATTTAAAAAGTAACAAACATGTGAATATAAGCTACGCCTGATATGTAGTCTCGTTTCCTACATTACATTACATTGTATAAAGTATTCAAATATTTTACATTTAATGAAGAAAGAGAGATAATTTCGTTCCTTCAGTGGGAAATGAACTCATAAATCAAACGGGTTTCGCAGACTGGCGTTCATCTTATTGCCATTATTATAATGATTATGCTAAAGAGTATCTATATATTGGGTTAAAGAGATACTATATTATAATTGAAAGTAATATTACGTTTAAAGATCAGTATTGTTTGTTCGCGAGTTGAATCGTAGTCCAAGTCCAGCTGACATCTCTACATTTCTCTATCTCTACATACTCTTATTCAAAAATCATATTACACGTTAGATGAATATCTTATAGATAATAAAGCTTGGACATAATCAATGTCAGTTTATGTTTACCCATAGATATATAATAGTATGACAATGCCAGTATACAGCAGCTGAATCAAATTGATAATTATTAAATTAATAAATTAAATATTAAATTATATTTGTATTTGTATTGACGAGTAAAAGCGCTCTGTTGGAGCCCAATTACTAAAAGTAAATAAATAAAAAAAATGAAAGAGTTCTTCTAATCGTTCATATAACTATAAAAACGAGTTGTATGAATGAATAAAACCAAAACAATTAGTTCGTTGTGTGTCTATGAAATACAATTTTGAATGCGTTGTCCAAATGCTTAGGTGTTGCCATGACACACCAAATGATGCAATTACGTACCCCACGTAGACACACCTTTACCGAAACGCCACCGTAAGTGGATCTAATCAACCCCAGTCATTATTATGCAAGCTAAGCACGTACACAAGCGGTCATGTTCTGTACATGATTTCATGCTCTATATTTTGGAAGGATTTTCTTTTATATATATTTGTACAATTTCTAAGAACGTAATGAACATCGTCAGTTCACGTGATATTACAATAAAACGTAAAAAGTTATATCACAGCGCAGTTATAATTGAAAAGTATCTCGTGATTCAGTGTAATCATTTCTACAAACAAATCTAATGGCCAAGCAACTTAAAACCTTCAGAGAGCACAAATTGAAAAGTGACATTAGCAATTGATGTACAAATACCAATGTATACTTTACGATACTTTAGTATTTTCGTGCTTATCTTATGTACATGTGGGTAGTAAAGGTATTATTTTAAAAAAGTATTATATTATAATAAACAAACCGTATATATACTCGTATGATAAAAGAAAAAGACAACTTTAACTATTTCAATCTTCTATATTGTCTTATAAAAAGTTAAACAAAAGAAAAGTTAATATTTACTAGTACAAAGTTTCCTCAACGACACTAGTAGCTTTGTGGTCGTAATGCAAAAGCTGACATTTCTATTTCCCGAATGATAGAGGAATTTAAAAGTGTCTCTGCAAGTAATTGCTCTGCCAGTTACTGGTTTTGCCGCACGTCTCTAAAGGTATTTGCCACTTTTTTCATCTAGAAATGATATTGGTTTTAACCCAATTGTGATCTGTTTTTGTCCATTTTTTCAATAGAATGTATGATATTAATGGATTCACTCTCTGCAAATGTTTAACACAAGCAAAACACTTCAAGAAAAATGGTTTCACGACTGTGAGCCTTAGGGCATTTGATTCAGAAATGTCCTGCGACTCGTATACCAACTGTTAGTTTTCTGAATGCAATGGTTCCCAATATGTTAAACAAAGATCTTAGATACGATTCCCGGTCAAAACTGTCCTGAATGTCATATGTTTTGGTTGTCATAGGGTACCCTGGTTTGGAGTCATATATTAGGTAGCCTTATGTCTTATTCACGGTGACAATTACATACAAATATTCTCATTATCATGGCAAAAAATTTAAACTAAAACTGGCTTGTACTTTTTTAGTTTTTCACTTTTAAAATGGAAAAGGTGGCTTCGTTTTTGTGCGGTCACCGCTTGTTTGCACAATTCCTGGGGCTATATGTAACATCATGGTTTGTGTTTTACGTTTTCTCTATATTGAAGAACATTTTTATAACACGAATTTTTACGACTATAAGAAAATTTGCATCTGTATTTTTATGTTTCGAAAATTTTTCTTTTAACTAGACTAATTCACATTTAAAAGCCTTTATGCGGCTTATCATCATCTTCGTTTGTTTTAAACCGATATTTCAGAGATAGTCGACGACGCCTGTAACTTACATGATATCTTTTTAAACTTTGAGATTGTTTCTCGAAGTAAGTCTTAGACTTGTATTGAATACACTAGTCTATCATATATGTATATCATCAGACAGATGATTTTGAACCAAAAAATAAACGATTGCTATTAGATCAAAACGGATTACAAAATATCAAAAATATAATCCCCTGGAATGGGCGAGCTTATTCGCCAGCTTGCTTTACAAAACTAGGGTTGCAAGCTTAATGATTAATGAAAGTGATACCAGACTACAAATATTAACATTCCATTCAACGCACCCCAAAACGGGTAAGCCTTTTAATACTTACTCACATGCATGACATAGATACATATGTATTGAAGCTTCAAACTTATCTTCCGTTGCACGTGGCCCGTAGAGAATATCACTCTTTGAAGTTGGCATTAGTCCACACGTTTGTCTCAAAGCTGTATTTAATTGCTACCTCGTTATTTTTGGATTATTTACAGAACGTTTTAATCAGAATGACCGTTAGGACTAGCACCCCTATTTCAACAAAATCAAACGAAAAATTTTGTTCCCGCTTTTGAAAGTTAATTGCCGTTAAATTTAAATTTGGATTCGACAAACATGATTATTAATATTGACATGTTTTAAACGTTTGATGTATGTCTGCAAATATAGACTTGATAGCAAACAATCACAAAATATGGGCGTTATTACTAAAACAAATAAAATAATTAACAAAATTACATTCATACAATTGTTACATTTTTTGCTCAAAACCGAATTTATAAAACACAAAAAAAAACTCTAATTACCTTTGAAGTTCCATTTACAAAAACAAAATATAAAAACCAGCTCCGTTATACAAAAAAATGACACAACTTAATCCAGGCGTGTGCGTGTCCCACTTTTGGTCCACAATTCGCGTGCTTAGGTTAATTCAGCTTCATTTTCTCGCATTTTTCGCTCTTCTAATCTCGTTAAGCAAATCCTATGCGAAACTGCGTGACACGGGTCCTGGGATCTGTTAACAGGTAACCATTTTCCTTGATTAACTATAGCACATTTGACTGTCACATATCTCGGAAGCTTTTTTGATAGCCTTACCTTTTTAACTTCATATATTTTATATTAATTTGGCCTACATTTATGCTTATAAAAACAGAGTAAAATATATACATATATTTGGCTTTGTAACAATTTATTTATTATGGCAATAAATGAATATAGGTACTGAAATAGTCTTACCGCGTTACAACCCTTCCTCTCAAGCATAACATGTTAAGTAGTCTCCTCAAGCCGGCATAGCAGAGGCGACTGTTGTCTACAAACATGTCTCCATGGTAACAATTTACTACTCATGTATCGCTCTCTAACTTTAACCAAAACCCTAATTACTATGTAAACAATATTATTTATTAAATATTCCTTTCATATAAATCTAAAATAACTTTAAGGAGAACTGGACAACATAGACTGGAATAAAGCCGCCTGGTGATGTTCACAATAATCAAGCATAATACCACGTAGCAACTATTAATCCTCTTAGAAAATTCCCGGTAGAATGCTCTCATTAAACTTTGTAACTTTCGATAATACAATATTATTATTAAAATTAAATACGTATAATATATTAGTATATGTATTTTTTATTTTGAATATACTTTCTTAAAAAGCAGAATAGATTGTTACACATTAATAACATTGATAATATGTACAACATTTAAGTATTTGTCAATTTGAAGTGTTTCATAGTCCGAGAGGATTTATTCATTAGGACAATGTGTGTGTGTTTTTTTTTTATTTAATCCCAAATTGTATTTATAACTACATCGTACTTAACAACAAAAAAGCGCAAATCTCTTTGAAAATTGTATAAAGAAACACAAAGCTGTTAAAACGCTTATCAAAAATGTATTAGTCGAACAAATTTTCCTATTATCGCCGTCTTTCTCCAATCGTGTACACCTGTCGCCTGAGAAAACAATGCCAGCTCAAATATGCTTAAAAATAATAAATGAATTATGGTTTAAAAATTTTCTTTGTAAATTTTCTATATTAGTAGAGAGTTGGCGCATTAACGTCGCCCCCAACGCCGATCGCTCGGTCCGACACAAGACAGAAGCTGATAATAAAAGTTAAGTGCACACGGCTTTACTTCCCCTCCCTTAATCTTTACTGTTACGTGAGGTATTACGAATTTAGGAGAGACGTCTCAGCAAAACTCCCTCGTCATCGATTTGACTTGAAAATTGTTTCATTTTATTACAAGCTGTCTTGTTGGATCAAACTTGATGTTTTAACATTTTCATCTGAAATCTGAATTTCATTTCGAAGTTTTAACTATGTACTACTTTTCATTTATTAGTGCATTCAGGCAACAATATAGAAAAAGAAGATACAAAATAAATCAGAATATTCCATAAAGAGCAAGTATTTAAAAGTAACAACCATCTCCTCTATACTACATATATACAGGGTACTCTTTTAATTTAAGTATAGATATAAGCAAAGACAAGTTACTAATCACACCGAGTGCTTTTGTTGTGAATTAATCCTACGGTAAGCCCATCAATAGCGCTTCACAGTGATGCCTAATTAATAGAGATCTCAATATAGAGCCAAGTTTCCATGAAACGTCCACGAGCGCAGCATTATATTCGTACTCACTTGTTTTTATAACATAGTTTATTATGATGTTATATACTGAAAGAAATTTATCTCATAATATATATAATATACTAAAATGTGTATATGGATATATCTTGAACATAAGTTAATAATAACAATGAAAATTTCTATTGGATAAAAGGATACACTAGCGAGTTAGTTCCTTTGGCATTGTTTGCAATGTAACCTTTGTTAGTGTGAGAAGAAGACCGTTGACAAGAAGAAAGGAAATACAGTACTGCATTAAATATTTTAGTATATTTTCCTGTTATATTTGTTAGGGTTTGTCTATATAGCTATATCTAAAACAGCATATTGTTAAATATCTATGATCCTGCTATAAAGACGTTTGCCATCCTGTGCCACCCTTTATTAGAGAGGATTTACTGCACCTGACTTTAGTTTAAGTAACAGCTTTGGCGATATCGACAAGTTTTGCCGATACAAACAGAATGTCAATTAATTCCTGTCAATTAAACAAAATTGCACCAATTTATTATTAGAAACTTTAGTTCAAATCTAAATATTGTAATGTGGTATTGTTCTGAATAATTCTGAAACTTCATAGTTGTATATTGTCTAAGAGCACGCGTCAATTTCCTAATTTTAAATAATTTGTCTGTATTTATTTAATCCGATATTTCGAGAGCTTTGCAGCTCACATTATCGCTACAGTATCTACAAAGAAACCACAATGGCTGAAACAATTTTAAAAATAGTAAGCTCTAAAATATATTTTAAATTTAAATAACATTCATTAAACGCAACACACTTATAAATATAGATGTGAAAATTCACTATCGATATTTATATTAAACAAAATACAACACTAAAATAATGGCACCAATTTTATATTCCAGAAGAGTGGCGACTGAAGAGAACTAATCTCCTGATGTATGGTCTCTCACCTCGACTTATCTGAGGAAAATCGTCCAAAAAGTACCCCCTTCGTGAAAGGCTCAACAACCTCTTTTACACCCGCATCCTCGTAACAAGATCACATTATTAAGGGTATTGGGAGGATATAAGGAAATCATTTTATATGTACGTAATGTAATCATATTTTGAAAAGAATGTATGTAACTGGCAAACAATGTACATATGATGATAAAAAACAAAACACATGAGTTTATTTGAAGTTATAAAATATGTTTTTCGCTACGTCCTATACTTAAATGTTACAAACACATACACAATAAAAATATCAAAACTCTTCAAAGAGGAGTTTGAAAACACGGAAAAGTCGGTTATCTTCGTACTCAACGAGCAAAGAGGAAGTTTGACAAAGCATTTATTGTCGTAAAGAAGTCGCATGAATCCTTAGCGAGGAGATCGGGATCGCTTTACTGATGGTAACGAGTTTTAAAGTCACAGGATATCTATGCCTCAGAAACTATTCTCTTTTACTTCATATGTTTTCTACATTGCGAGATTTATTTTATTATATTGAATTAATACTTGAAGGGCCTCAGTCTAAATCTAGTCAACTATACCGTTCAAGGGGATAAATAAATATTACTACAATTTTACAAACACATAAATAGGTAGAGCATATTTAAAGAAAGAATGTTTACTATATTGTAGTGAAATTTGAAATAGGTATGTATAAATTCCGCGTTATGTCCAACTAAAGAGTGTAACGACAGCTAGCATATAGACCCATATAGTAATTGTTATTTGAACATTACTTATTTATTAACTTAATAAAGCAGACCTTACATGTAGGTACACCAGTTTTTCCCGTCTTAATATTTTGTTCAAGTTCACGTCGTTTAATATGAATTCCATCTGATTTCAAGTTAGTGAAATGAATATTAAGGTAAAAATTCAATTTATTCAGAACTTGTCGTCAATGGGAAGACTGTGTCTGGTTAAAGTAGTAAGTAAACTATTAAAAAGCAGTAAAACAAACTTGGCAAATTGCCTTTTCTTAAAAATTCAGTTCGAACTCTTAGTGTGATCGATATTTAAGAGTCGTTGCCTATTAAATATCTGTCTAGACATGAAGTTATTGAAAAAAATGCTTTTAAAAGGTTTTTCTTTTAACAAAAATAAATCTATGAAAAATAAATCCATAATTGAATAATAAATATATTTTCGATTCCACGTGCTTACAAATTCTCCTTAAGAGACGATTATCTAACACCTAAGCATCCAAGCATACACAAGTTAAAGCCCTAAGTCCAATAAAGTACCAAATATATATCGACTCGATAAAAATAATAAATATTCATTATATTTATTAAAAAAAGATGACGTAGACTGATCACCCTTGATTGAAATAAGCGAATATTATACAAAAATGTGATGCGTACAGACTCGTGATGTCACCCTCAAAAGATAGCATCTACGCTACGTAGAACTTATGAACTCCTATTTACATTCACTGTAACTACACTATTCTGTTTAGAATAAAACTTGAATTCGTTTCGTTTACAGTAAATTATATTTATTTTCACAAATTTCGTTTCGAAATTCGAATTTTAAATAAATTTGTATATGCTAAAAACGTAATCGAATTAATCAAATCCAATTTAATTTCGAAATGAAATATACCAAGAATAGGTCAATAAGTTTAAGCAATATATCGTGTCTGATAACAGAGGGATGACTAAGTGCATCGCATTATGCTAAACTGAAACCATTTCTTTTGAAACTATTCTAAGACAGCTATGTTTATCTTGTTTCATATTTCAAGGAAATCTGTTTTGTTGGCTATCTGCGACCTCAAAACGTTGAAGCTTGAAGTATATTTGTTTTGTGAAACATGAAATGTCAAAAATATTTAAAATTTATCTATCTAAAAAAATGTACTCAACTTATTCTAGTATTGTTAGATTATTGGCAAACTTGATATAACTAATTTAAAACACTTCAGTTTAGTGTTAAGTTTTTTTAAATCCGATGTATCGAAAGCCATCCAACGTGGTCGTGGCGTAGAATTGTAATATTTCCAATTTATAACTAAATTAAAAACTGATATTCTACATTACGTCAAATATATTAAAACTGAACGGTTAAAAGCCTTTTAAGTAGAACGTCTATATAAAATCTATATTTTAAGTAACCAGTATAAGCCCCGTGACTCACTAATTAATAGGTACTGGACTAAGTAATTTGTTCGTTCTACCGTTTTAGAACTAAACCTTAAGCTTAGCTTGGATTACACGTTCTAGTCTAAAACCCTTGATCTAGTGGAAGTAGAGGTTGCAGTATATAAAATAGGAACTGCTAGTAAACTGGTCCATATAATATTGCGAGTTCAAAAAAGGCATACAATGAATTATTTGATTTAGTTTAATATTATTTTTTGTCTTATACATAGATGGCATCCTGGCACCAAAAATTAAGAACTCAAAAGTGATTGAACAAATTAATTTATAACAATATAGATATCTTTTGCAGGACATCGCGTCACCAAATAATTAATTGTCGGACATCGTTGTACTATAATGTGGATGCAATAAAGGTTTTGAATATGAATTTGATTATGTATGTATATAACTAACATTTTCCAATTTGGTAGACGGCCAGACATGTAGATATACAATATTAATACAAAAATTCCGTCTGTATTCGTATTACATGAAACAGTAAATGTATTTGCATCCCTAAAACTAGTATACAATAATTCACTCTTAACTGCATATAACAGCATTAAAATGACAAAATTTGAGATTTCATAGCAAATAGCTCCGCATATTTTGAAGAGCAAATTCTACAAAATTATAATCTTGTTTACACAGCTCTCTAAAGAAACTGTTTTACGACATTTACTCAATTATGGAAGCCAACAAATTGGGGACATTATTTCCGCACATTTTGGAAATTCTTGGGCAAATTCCTTTTGTTAATCATGTCTCTTTATAGACTTAATAAACTTGGCCCGATAAAATTGTAATGTGTTTTTTTTCACAATTTGCTTATGGTAATAAGTAAGTAATGAAGGTATTGAGATTGTGAGGTATGACTTGTGAATAGGAATCACTAATAGAAATGAGAACAATAGTAATACGAACAAAACGCTATACACTAAAGCAAACCTTTATTGCATTCAAAGCAAGCTTAATTCGCACATTTGAAGTGTAATAAAGCTGAATAAAGAGGAGTAGATAAAACAATAGACAATAATTTATGTAGCTCCAGGACCGCAGACAGGATAGCGCGAGATCACGGTTTCGTATTGTGCTTCTTCTTTTCAGGACCGGTCTAGATGAAATCTGCTTTGTGAGGGCCTTTCATGAAAACGACAGCTTAAAACCTCATTTAGCGGAGCCTCGTCTCGTCGCCCACTTAAATGTTATGGGCCAAGAAAATTGTCGCGTAATTTAAATAACTTCGTCGACTCCTTTCATTGTCTCCGATTCTAAGAAGAAACAGACGTTTTAAGTGCATAAATCTTCGTACCAAGAATGACAAGAAATTCGCTGCGTTATCTAATAAAAATGATTCATAAATTAAGTTAGCTTAATTACAGAAGTTGTAAAAGTAGAAAGAGATCGTCATTTTTTATGATTGCTTTTGATTTATATTTTACTATAAAATGATGTTTTGAGTTATGTCTTAATTTATTTGAGAGGATTTTTATTAATGATTTTTTTTGTTACATTTAAAATTAATCTATATACAGCATTAAGAAATCGCTTTTCAAGCTTCAACTGCTAAGTAAATAATAATCAATGCATATGAATCTGTATCCGCATTCAATGAACTAAATACGAAATAACCGGAGTAAATTAAATTACAATTTGAGAGTCCAACAAATATTGACTGACCGACCAAATAATTTCAATTTACATTGTACAAAATATGAGTGCGCATACATCAAAGGAGTTCGGGCAGGTATGATACAGAAGCGGAACTCAAACAGTGTCCGTATTTAATTGGAAAGCGAGGACGAGCCCGTCTCTGCAACGACACGAGCTCTATTTGCTCAATACTCAGTCACACTGACCAGAATGTGTATTCAGCTCTTGTACTATTAACGTCAAAGGTATGGACCCTTCGTTTATATTAAATGGCTGTATGTATATTTTGCAATATAATATTATACTGCATATTAACCTATATATTTAGTATATTTATTACAGCTTAAAATGCAAGAGTCTGTTTTTCGAGATGAGCACGGGAGTGACTTCGCCTGCAAATAAAATTACTGAAATAACAGTTATCTCGGTTTATAGAGCGTATTCTAGCTTATCAATAAATGATTTTATACTAATGTATTTTCACTATGAAAGAAACTATTCATCTCAAAACGAATAAAACTAAATTAAGCAATTAATTTAAATCAACTTAATTGGTTAATCTTAAGCCGAAATATTGAACTTTCTCGATAAACGTCGAAATCAAGATCATACTACGCAAATCCCATATCAAACGTCTTATAGAGAGACTGAAGAGGGGAAAGCTAGTCTTGCCAATTTAGCTAAATAACGCTAACTCAAAGGTTAAACCCGCTGCAGTTTAGATGATAGAAATTTTCTTGTGCCATGTCAAGCGATTAACGCTGAAGGAGCAAAATGAAGCCTGTAGCAAAACGGGGGATATATCTTTAAGAAAGATTAACGATCTTCAGGTAGAGGCGAGCGTCTTGGGGTCGGGCTATAATTAAAGGCAATGGATGGGGCTTCCCCAAAGATTTAGAGCTATAGGGCCCGTGTCATCCTGAGTTATGATTTCACACGGCAAGTTGTGATTGGCATCATTGAAAATTTATAAAGAAAACTTGTCTTTAAAATTTTGTCAATGTCAGTCAACTTCGTTAAGATTGATAAATATCAATTGATCTCATAAATATTCGTTGAATTATATTTTAAATTTTCGTCATAGATAAGTTAAAATTAATTAGATAAAAACTGGACTGAATTAGAGCTTGTGATATTTTTTATTAACTTTATTATTGTCTTATAGCAACATTTCTTCCTTGCTCCGTAAAGCATGTCCACATTGTCACATATTTTATTCGCCCTTCCTTGCACACCCTTAACCATAGGAAGGAAACTTTCAAAATTACTACCCACTCCGATGTATATTTTGTCTATACTTACTGGCTCATTAGCCACTAGTACTTGCGGTTAACAAGGTAATCTATTATATGTAGTAGAAAAACTTCTACTGTGATTGTTTTTATGAAACGAATGCACGCCGTTTTGATATCACATCCGTCTCATTTACGCCTATTAAACCGTTTTAATTACGAATATTGTATTGCATATCGTAAAGCAATATCTATCATAATATATCTCTTAAATGTACCGTAAAATCAGCACTAATTCAGGTAAATCCGCAAACAGCGCGTCATCGGATACGTCAATTATCCAAACCGCATTTAAACAAAGAGTAAATATACACACTATATGTTACTTATATAAATTAAGCCCGGGTTTCAATTTCAGAATTAGAATAATTTGAATTAGTCAGCTTTTGGATGTACATTGAAAAAGAAATGAAACCGAATAGTCGAGACTTAGTGAGTAAAGGATAGTGGTTGTACGGTCAGCCTCGGGACATATCAATCGTCTGTTAGCGGCTTTCTATATTGGACACCTGCTCTTGTTTTCATGTTGATGTTAGTCCAACATCAGCTGAAAATGGCTCAATTTGTTTAGAGAAAACAAAGCGTGAACCTGCAATACTATCTTAATTGTAGTATTAAACTATTTATAGAATATAATTGTAGAATAATATTACAATAAAATTATTTTTAACTTGACTCTAAATCTTGAGGGTTGCTTTATTAAATTACCATAATATTGCATGTGGGAGGAACAGCTTGGACTTACATTTATTATTCTAAAAATAAGCATATAATGTTCCTTAAATTTCAATTTCAAGCGTGTATGACTTATTTCACTCATATAGTACGTATCTCTGAGAACACTAGTAACTGACTAAACCGCATACGCTCACTGGACTAATAAGGCAAGCAGTTAATTCAAATGTTTACTCTAATACAATATCAATGTTTTAACAATATCTAAAAATGACATAAACTAACTAAAAATTTCACGTATAATCTTATTATAATACGTTGCATTGTAACCGGCAATTGCATTCAAAATATACAGGCTAGACAGTGGAGTACACTCAGAAACCTAATTTAATTCCCAGTATACACTCTTCGAGTAAAAAATAGGCGGAGCTCATTTGAAATTCGAATTCCGAAACGTTCTTTAAATATACCATTTGGATGCACTCAGAAGCCGCTTCAATTTAAACAAGTGATATGCCTGTGGTAGGTCTAAATAAATTGTACGATATTGTTTAAATTAATAATCTAAACATTAATAATAATAAATAATATTTATAACACTCAGCTACACTCGAAACAAATATTAATCCATGTTGTGGCCAACTTAAATTGGGTGGTGGTATTGCCTTGGACGGCGGCGCGAGCGCACGTCTCCAGGGTGTGATTCCCTCGGTCGGCGGCGGCTGGAGCGGACGCTTCAGCGGGTGCGCTCGGGCAGCATCGGGAGCGCACGTCGGTTGTGTGTGTGTGTACAAATCGGCGGTTGGGGTCGGTGAACTTTGTACTGTGAGCACTTTAGCGACAGCAGACAATTCTACGGAGCATCGGAAGCATTAACTGCACACACACTTTGGGGAGTGGTGGATGCAGCTGAAAGAGGTACGTACTACTATCCCTTTTTACTGTTGGCCACCTATCATACCCCCAATATATACAGTCCACTTTTAATTTATATATTATAGAGGGGTTAGACTCCCCCCTCTTCGGCGGCGGCTAAAGGTGTCGTAGGTCGTGAAGGGGACCACGGTACGTTCACCTTTACATTTGGTCCTTCGAGCCGGATTGTATATTGCGGATAATTGCGGATATTGCGGATTAATCGGTTAATTTAATTATTTTTAAAATTAAATTTCATATATTTAAATGTTAACTCGATCAAAGTAGGTCAACTTCGTTGTAACCAAATCCTCATAAGTGGTTCTCAAACGAACCTTTGTGTTGAAGTGGGTACAACTGAGCTTTGTTTTTTGTTAATACTTTTTGTGGGGATCCGTAGAATTTATTTTATACTTAATATTTTAAATATTCAAAATGTCGGTGAAAGGTTTTGAAATTAAATTTAAAATAAAGCTCGATTGGTTTGAGCAGTCGGTGGAGTTGTTGACCACTCCTAATATTTCGCAAACTATTTTAGCGGCTCGGTTTAGAAAATTAGATCAACATTATAATGAATTTTCGGAGGCATATGAACGGATATTAAATTTAAAATCGGAAAATTTTGATGATATTGCGGAATATGATAAAAAGTTTAAAATTGGCACTATGCATTTTAATACTTTGGAAGCGGCGGCATTGGGTTTTTCTAACGTGTCCGAGGGAACCCAAAATATTGTTTCGGATAAAACAACTACTCGATTGCCGAGTATCAACTTACCCATTTATGACGGTGACATTTTTTGTTGGTCTAGTTTTATCAGCTTGTTTACGTCTTTGGTTTTAAATAGGAATGATATTTCAAAAACGGAGAAATTTCATTACTTATACTCTCACGTTGATAAGGAGGCTCGGTCGCTTATTAAGCATTTGCCTATGACGGATGAATCTTTAGATTGCGGATTGGAAATATTACGTAGTAGGTATGAAAACATTAGATTGTTAGCGGATTCACATATCTCACGTATTTTGCATTTGCCGGTATTAAAGCAAGCTTTCGGGTTAAGAAATAAAATATTAAATCCTTTGTTAGAGTCTTCGCGGGCATTGAAGAATTTGGGTTTTAATATAGATGAATGGAGTTATATGTTATTGCACATTGCTTTAACTAAGTTACCTTCGGATATAAAATCTCGTTTTGAGCAGAAATGCGGCGGAAATAATAATAAAATCCCTACCTTTGCGGAATTAATGGATTTTTTGCAAATTGAGTGTCGCTTATTAGACACTTCGGCTAATTCGGATTTTGGCAATTTAGCACAGTCGGATAAGACTAGGCGCACTAGGGATGTGCATACGGTTACTTCAGGTAATGAAGTTAATAAAGGTAAAATAACTTCTATTGTTAATAAAGCGGATATTAATAAAAATACGGATATCAATACATGCAAATTTTGTAGTCGGTTCGGACATGTATTGTCGCGGTGTTATAAATTTAAGGAACTTTCACTCAATGACAGAAAGTCATGGGTGAGAAATAAAGATTTATGTTTTAGATGCTTAGGAGACCATCACGCTAATATGTGTGAGAAAAAAGGATCTTGCGGTCGGTGTGGTCATGTAGGTCACCACATTTTAATTTGTTTTAAAAATAAATCTTATAATCAATACCCACATTCGGTTTCGGGTAACAATAAGTCTTTCAATAATAATAAACGGTTTTTTAGGTAATGTTATTCTGCCTACGGTTATTGTTAAGGTTAAAACATTGCATGGTGATTTTATAAAAGCGCGGGCTTTGTTAGATCTCGGTTCACAATTGTCTATTGTACGTAGTGATCTTGTTACCATGCTCGGATTGAAGCGACACAAGTGCGACCTGACACTTTCAGGTATCGGCGGAATGCGTTCGGAGTCTAATTTATATTTTACGGTACTACAATTTCAAATCGAACGCTATAATGTTTTATTGACGGTATCGGCTGTAATAATGAAATCACCTTCTAATTATTTATCGCATAATTTAAGACACTTACATCAAATAAATAATAATAAAATAGTTATTTCGGATGACGGTTA
>JAPWLS010001730.1:0-10881 GCA_028551675.1 Tineola bisselliella
GTCTAATGAAGACAATTCTGTCAATATCAAGTATTACTTTAAAAGACAAGTAAACCTTCATGTCAAATGAAACCTTTTTTTATTTATTAAACACAGTCACTTGCATGGTCTTACAGTCAATTCCAATACACCATGCAAGGAGGAGTCAAATACAAAAGTTATATAATAATATTAATAATAAAATGTCAAAAAATAAATAACTAAACAAAAACAGTCGCAAAGGAAATTCACACTTTATAAAAATACTAGCTGTTGCCTGCGACTACGTCTGCGTAATAATGAAGATATAAAATATTATGAAGTTTAAAGATGTTTCATATTTCAGTCAACAGAAAATGCCTATCACACTCTAACCACAATAATGACACCTAACCATAAAAATTCAAATAGTTTTACACTACATATATAAAAATGACGGAAATTCCAAACAGCTGAAACTAAAGTAAAAAACTTTTCTACTGTTCTAGAACCTCCAAAACTATGTGTACAAAATTTCATGATGATCGTTTAAGTAGTTGTTGCGTGAAAACGTGACAAACAAACTCACATTCACATTTATATTAGTAAGAGATTGACCTTCTCGCATAAGGTTAGACATCCTTACTTATAACACTTGGTTTGTCAAATTTTATTTGTCTGTATGGTGTTTTAATTGCTTTCACTAACATTTTCCGCAGAAGTCTTTGAGCAGAAGAAGCAAGTTCATCTCGATATTATTTTACATGTGTCTCTGTTCAAGCGTCAGAGAATACATTGAATAGTGAAATTGAACAGCCAATATGCAGGAATAGAGCCTTTGATTGTGCCTTTTACGGCACCTGTTTGGCGACGTGTCACTGAAGGAGGCCGCTTTGTCGCGACGTGATCTGAATGTTTCTCAATAACAGTCATTCTCAAAGTGTGCTACGCGGAGCCCTAGGGCGAGAACACTGCAAAAAATACCTACCAAAGGGAAATTATAAGGTTATAAGATTACTAGTTTTTACCCGCGGCTTCACTCGCTTTTAAGTCATTAAATAAATATCAGAGATCATTTCAATAGAAATGAATCAATATGATTCCAAACAGCTGAAACTATAGTCAGTCCAACTGACTATAGTAAAAAAAAACATATATTTTTTTAAATAAAAAGTATCCTATGTTACTTCTAGTACCTACCTCCAAAAATATGTGTACAAAGTTTCATGATGATCGGTTAAGTAGTTGTTGCGTGAAAACGTAACAAACAAACTCACATTCACATTTATAATATTAGTAGGGATATGTATAAATATTACGTAATATTATTATACATTGCAATATGATTATTAATAAATACATATAAATCAGTTTTTTTATTATAACTTTTCCTTCGCCAAAAAAGTTTGAGTACCGCTGTTCTATAACATAAATGTATTTTCTTGTTACAACTTTCTATTGAAAAATATTTATAAATATATAATCATACAATTAATAATACTTAAGTTATGCAGGTCACCTACGCTATCCCGGCCATGCTCAAGACGCACGCAAATAACGTCGCTAATTCCAATCATTTTTTTTTTATTTACTCTTAGTAAATGGTCTCCAATAGAGCGCTTTTACTCGTCAATACAAATATAAATATAAATGAAATAAATTTATTAATTATCAATTTGATTTAGCTGCTGTATACTAGCATTGTCCACTTACATACTAATGTCATAATAATATATAATAAATCTACTATGATGTAGAAGAATAGCTGCTGTATAGGGGCATTGTCATCCTATTGTATACCTAAGGGTAAACATGTTATTTTACTTACAAAATTATTTTATAAGTATGCTAAACCAAATAATGATTACATTTATTGCAATTAATCTCCGTAATCTTTATTTAATTAAAGTCAGTTAGTTCCCTTTCACTCTTATTTAAATGACCTGTAATTCAGTAATGAAGTTCGTCTTGTGTAATCGAGCCTCTGCCTACCCTTAAATTTAATCTCGGATTAAATCTATACATTTTACGTTATACAAAAAGTCCTGTGACGTAAACATGCGGATTTAATTTAAAAGGAAGGTCGTTGTCAAATAAAATAAAATAATTAAAGAAAATGCGAAAGGGTAGAGCCGTAGGGCGGCCTCCTATCAAAATTCATTAGCAGTTAGCGGCTTTCAAAGGGATTGCTAATAAAAAAAACGACAACTACGACACGCTATAGCCTCCACCTTGGTTCCGTAACTCGAATCTGGGGGGCTACTCAGGCGCATCTGAAGTTTCGTGTTACGGCCTTCGTCACTTCTATAGTTTATGTGAATTTTGACACATAAGCCCGTAAAAAGTCCTGTCAAATATCCGTAAAATAAGCATTGTGTAGCCTATCCGTCGTGACGTCGCTGTCAAATCCGTAAATTCGTGAATGATTACGTAAGTGTTCCTACAATAAAACATAATAACCAAAACAAAAATATATATGTCGTGAGGAACCCAAAAAGAAATCTAAAAAGTGCTATTACATTTTGAATGTCCTGCGGCCGGTTTTGGGTGACATTACCCTACACGCATAATCCGACCTTCACAACTTACGACATTTCAAGGGTAAGCAGAGCAAGGGTGCCCAATTACTACTATGCCTTACATATGTATGAATACATATTTTTTTATTTATTTATTGGGTCCACAAACAGGACTCTACAACTAGATTTGAAATTAATATCACACTAAGAATTATAACAATCCAATTGTAGGCCCTACGCACAGTGGACGTAGCATGCACTAACATTGCAAAACTGTTTATAATTATGTCAATATATATATATATATATATATATATATATATATATATATATATGTATATTAAATCAAAATAACAATCAAATCAAATAAAAAATATAGTCATTCAAATGTCAGAATTAAATTATAGAATTAAAATTACAATTTTATTTAAAAACTATAGTAGAGTTGTCTTCAAAGACATCAACAGGAGGAACGGCTATGATTGACGAGTTTCTTGTGGTCTTCTCGTCATACGCCTTTCCGAAGCCATTGTAGAGTCTAACGATGAGCAAGTGAACGCCTTTGGTGCCTATGCTAATAAACGATTTTCATTAAAAGTGATCTCGCTTCAATCACACATCCCTACTAATATTATAAATGTGAATGTGAGTTTGTTTGTTACGTTTTCACGCAACAACTACTTAACCGAACTTTTGGCACACATATTTTTGGAGGTTCTAGAAGTAATATAGGATACTTTTTAATTATTTTTTTAAATATGTTTTACTATAGTTTCCAATTGACTATAATTTCAGCTGTTTGGAATCATATTGATTCATTTCTATTGAAATGATCTCTGATACTTATTTAATGACTTAAATGCGAGCGAATCCGCGAGTAAAAGCTAGTATGAAATAAAGCTTTTTGAATTTGATTCATTTAACCGAATTCTGCCCTAAAAGGCTACTCTGATCTTAGATACATAAAAGAGTGTGAAGATACACCCACATTACAAAAAAAAATCCAATAAGAATTGTAAATCATGTCGAGAATTTGTAATATATCAGAAAATTTCAGCAATATAAGTCATTTTGACTGAAATTTGGAGAAAGTTCACGCGAAGTCCGATAAAGATACGTTTCATGCGAATATGTGCTCACAAATTCTTGCTTCAGCTATTTTATCTTCTCTTTTGTGCAGCTGTGAACGTTTCAACGCGATTTTACATTTACAGAAATTTTATAAAATATTTATACCTATATAAAGAAAAAAACAAGTAGGTATATGTGTAGTAAATCGTTATTTTTTCAAAATCACAGAAAATATAAATCAATTGAATATGTATTCTTCAGTAGTAGGTACTTTGTTGAACGTTATTCGATTGTTTCATTAATTTTTAAAACTTAACACTCCCTTCAATTATCTTGTCCTATACTTACTTAAAATTTTATTCGGTTTGTAATAGTAGAAACCCTTTTTATAATATATCATATTAATGTTATTTTGTAAGGAGGCTAAATAAATTATCATTGTAATTGTATAACAGAACAAACTGAACTATATAAATGAATAAAGTTAGATCGATTAATATCTAATTGAATGAATGAATATAATGAATGAATAATTGAATGAAATACACCTCATTATGCCCGAGGACGATATTAGAGAGCGTTTGAGTGGGTGGGCGTGATCACGTATCAATACGTTTTTGATACTCCCATATCCCATACAAAGAATTATACGTTCATCTTATAAAAACGTCTATAAATGTTTAAGAAATCGAAAGTAATAGGCTACAGCAGCGGTTCTCAAACTTTTTTGGCGAAGGAAAAAGCCTTAATATAATTATAAAAAACTGATTTATATGTATTTATGAATAATCATATTGCAATGTAATATTTAGTTGGAATATTTAGATGTAACCTTATAATCTCCCTTTGGTAGGTATTTTTTTGTAGTATTTTAGCCCTAGGGTTCCGCGGAACACACTTTGAGAATGGCTGGGCTAGAGGGAGATCGGTCTCGTTCCATAGTCACTGTCTACCCCAGGATAAGGGAGTGAAGCTCTTTTGCATAAAAACAAATAGGAGGTAAAAAAAGTCATGTTTTCGAATATTATTCTAACAAATTTAGCATCTCTCGCAAAACACAAGATCAATTCAAATTTAAATTCAAAAATTCCCGTAATAAAATGTGGTTTTATTTTGAACTAATATTCACCATAGTGGAGATGAGTCTGAATTAAAGTTAGGTTATGATCTCATCTGGAAGTAACTAAACCAGCTCACATTATTCTCCCCCATCACCAACGCAGTCATTGGTAGGCATTTCTCCGCTCAGGATCTATATAATACAAGTTTAGTGCAGCATCATGAAATGGGATAATAAAAGTCACGTTCAAAGAGCATGTTTACGTCGTATCGTAAAATAACATAGCTGTTGTTTCAAATCACTTACTCTATGTCTTTTACGAATGAACTGAACGTGCTTTTGTTTTTTTTTATCTTAAGAGATTCATTATTCAAAGATAATGAATGTCACGTTTGAATATAGTACATAATTTATTAGCAATCTAATGATCCGGCTCGAAGGACCAATAAGGCTATGACTGAGTTTGTTGTGGTATTATTCTCGTTATACGCCTTTCTGAAGCCATTGTAGAGTCTGAAGCCACGTCTCCTGCTCCTGTGTCTTCCAAACATTAGACAAAAACATCAAACATTGGGGCGTGGCCTACACAATGTTTTTGTTTTCCGTCGACCACGGAAAACAAAAAACATTGTCTATGAATACAAAAATGTATACGGCCACGCCCCAATGTTTCGATGTTTTTGTCTAATGTTTGGAAGACACAGGAGCAGGAGACGCGGCTTAACGATGAGCAAGTGCACGCCTTTAGTGCCTATACTAATAAACGATTTTCATTTCAGTTCATTCCAATGTTGGTAGTAATTATATAATGCTTATGGAATTCAGATTTAAATATAATTTATTCAAGTGTATTTTAATGTTGGTTACGAAACAACGTTTTGTACAGCTATAATAATATATTTGTTTACATTAATAACCACAAACTGTTTTAAAACATTATATTGGCATAACTTTAAAACACTAATAATTACGCTTGATGTTAATTAATCAAAAGTATATAATATTTATAAAATAATTATTATCAAGCGATATGCAATAATTAGGTAGCCTTTGTCAATACAGAAAGAGTTTTTGTATTGAAAAAATTGTCTACCGATTAAAACGTTTTTCTTTACACAAATCAACGTTGGTATTCTGCAGACGTAAGAAGCGACTGTGCTTTAGGTAGTAATCTTTAAAGTTACTGTGTTATTTTATAATTAATTACATTATATTGAATTGAATCGTTATAGATACATGGCCATGACGAAATATTGAAAACCGCGTGACGTACATAGATGAAATTTTACAGGGAGGTAGTTTATAGTTAGTAGACGTACGCTAAGAACGGATTTTGCGACAGGGCCAGATTAAGGAGATATAAGGGCTCTCGCAGGTTTGTATGAAAGTCTTTTGCTACAAACTTGAAATTTCAAATTCAAATTCAAATGTCTTTATTGCATGTCACAATTATTTATCATTTATTCACAATATAAATAAAAATAATAATAATAATAATAACAATAATAATAATAAACAATTTAAATTAATAAACTAAATTTCATTCACTATTTCGAATCATTGAGATATTCGTCAATAGAATAAAAGCATTTTAAAATCAAATATGTTTTTAAATTATTTTTAAATTGTATTAGGCTTTCATTACATTTAATTACTCTTGGCACAATATTATTAAAAAAAATTATTGACATATTATACGGACCCGACTTCACCATATGTAATTTGCTTGAATCCTCCGTCATAATATTATTTGCCTCAAATTTGTGGGTCTCGAGTACTCATGAAACAAGTGGTTAGGTATGGCTACCCATCGTTGAAATATGAAACATTATTAAACTTCATAGTACTTTTTATTTTCATTACTACACAAACAAAGTCGTGGGCAACAGCTAGTAATAAATAAAATACAATAGAGAAATCAATACAAAATAAATAGCATCAAAGGTCAAGCGAAAGCACACAACACTAACTCGTTTTCGTAACAATCAAAACGTAGTCATTTGTAAAACAACATGATGTCTTGTCAATCGGCTTCGACGACAAAATAAATATAAACTTCGACCCAACCACAATGAGCTTTATCCCAAATGAGATAAAGGTTAATATTGTGTCCGCAAAAAAATAGTATTTGCAGAATCTCGTCGCGAAAACAAACTGTTCTTATTGGCAATACTTAATCCGTGAATGAATTATTCGTTCGAGAAGAAACGAGGTCGCGAACTCACTGCTTATAATAGGGTGACCACGAACACGTCCAATATAATAGGAGAATTAATTTTAATTTATAAAACAAATCTAACTTGAGGATCTTTAGCTTAACGTTAGTTGAGAGTATGGTCAGATGTCAAATTACACAAAAGATAGAGATTTTGAAATACGTTTCCAAAGTTTTGTCGGTTTACTCGCTTAGTCATCATAATCAACTTTACATTTATTTTTTTCACAGCTAGATTAAAATTGATTGATAAATAAAATATATATATTTAAAAAATAAAATAAAATATTTCTGATATCATGGTCACCCTCCGAATGAACGATGAGTGAGTAAAAGAAAGAAGGATAGAAAAGAGTAACGAGTAACAAGCAAGTAACGATTCAGCACATCATCATCATCTGTTGCTGTACACTTTATGTCATTCGATTTTCTGAAAAATAAACATCAATGTTTCACAAATTACATACCTATTGTACAAAAGACGGTCGAAATTAAATTAATAATTAAAAATAACTTTACTATCTCGTTTATCGTCTTTCACTGCGGTGACCACAAAATTTGCAAAACTAAGGATAAATTTAAACAAAAATAAACGCGATACTAAGTCGTGTAAAGTATTTTATTTTTATTCTATATTGTTTCTATGCCACTATGTTTAATGCTACCAGCTGAGATTATTGTGAGGACTACCGATTTTGAGAGTCTACATTTAAACTTGCTCGGTGATACTTTTTGACATTACAAATGTGAAACATAAATTAAACTTCGTAATGAATAATAAATAATCAATTGAAATTATTCGATTGAAAAGTTACTTAATAATAGGATAACAAAGTTTCGTATCAATTGAATCAATGAATTATGTAATATTCTCCCTTGACACCATTCATGTCATATCTTGATTGGTTATAGTTAACGTCATTTTTTAAATTTTATTTTATGTAGGTACCACACAGGTCTTTCCACTCATCATTCAAAATATACAGGCAGTCCTCGTTTAACGGTCTAAGATTCGTTTTACGTCGCGGAAATGTGTCTCGTTTTACGTCACATAACTTAAAACGAGGACTGCCTGTTTTGAAAATAAACTACTATATGTATTGATTTTGTTTTATTAACCTAATCCAGCCATTCTCAAAGTGTGTTCCGCGGAAATACCGCGGAAATACCGCTGAAATACTGCAAAAAATACCTACCAAAGGGAGATTATAAGGTTACATCTAAATATTCCAACTAAATATTACATTGCAATATGATTACTCATAAATACATATAAATCAGTTTTTTATAATTATATTAAGGCTTTTTCCTTCGCCAAAAAAGTTTGAGAACCGCTGACCTAATCTAACCTAACGAGATACAGTGTAGGTACTGAATTTGTAATAAAACAATATATCTATGTTTGAGTTGAAGAACTTACAAATGTTAGCGCGAATTCAATTGATATGGAAATCGGTTTAGAACCGAACTTCCCAGTGTTTATTGTTAAAGTTTGTCCTAACTATAATATTATACCTACATGTTATATCACTATTCAAAGAGATGTTCAATTACGTTAACTAATAATAAATCTTTCATTGCTTTAAAAAATAATAATACTACAATTTAACTCATAAGAAACAAATTTAGAGCAATTGGCGATCTTATCACTAAAAGTAATTTCTTCCAGATAACCAATTGTCATAGAAGAAGCAGTAATAGTATTGGGCAATGCAATTTAGATAAATATAAGTAAACTAAATACATAATGAACATATACATATATAAATAACTAGCTTTTACCCGCGGCTTCGCTCGCATTTAAGTCATTAAATAAGTATCAGAGATCATTTCAATAGAAATCAATCTATGTGCTTCCAAACAGCTGAAACTATAGTCAGTTGCAGAGGCGGCTCGTCCTAAAGAGCGCTGGTGCAGTGCACTTCCACGAAAATTACAGAAGTAATCTATATTTCTTCATAATACATACTATCCTTACATTACATTCATTCTATTCTACTATGCCTATACAATAGTATATTATATTACCTATATCTACGCCGCTGTAATATAAGTTCTGTAATTTTCGTGGGAGTGCACTGCACCAGCGCCTTTAGGACGAGCCGCCTCTGGTCAGTTGGAAAGTATATAGTAAAAAATAATATTTTTTTAAATAAAAAGTAATCTACGTTACTTCTAGTACCTCCAAAAATATGTGTACAAAGTTTCATGATGATCGGTTAAGTAGTTGTTGCGTGAAAACGTAACAAACAAACTCACATTCGCATTTATAATATTAGTAGGGGTAATATTCAGAAGGAGATAGGTATAGTGATTTAAGTTTAAAGATAGGGAGAGATGGTGCAGATTTAATAGATAATAGTAACTCCAGAGACGTATAGTTTCCACAGTAAAGGAATTTGAGTAGAGTAGTGTGAGAAGGAGTCAATAGAGTATGATATCAAAATAATATAATACAACCTATTATATAGCCTGTCATAGGACCATACTGTGAGCTGGAGTACTATCTATGGACGAATAGACCTGCAGTACTTCCTTCATCCATAACAGCGTCTTCTCGTTATACTCGGCTACCTTCAATCTGTTCCTGAGGTTGTACACGTGGCTAATAATCTACTTTACTTATTGTCTGAAACGTCGACTCTTGGAAGTGTGATAAGTTAATCACGCACCTCCATGTGGCTTAATATATTTTATATATATACTAGCAGTTGCCCGCGACTACGTCTGCGTAATAATGAAGACATAAAGTACTATAGAAGTTTAATGATGTTTCATATTTCAGTCAACAAAAAATGCCTATCACATATCTGTCGTAAAATCCGTTCTTAGCTATCTACTAACTATAAAACTACCTCCCTGCCAAATTTTTTCTTTGTACGTCAAGCGGTTTTCGAGATTTATATTTATAGTTTAACAGTATATAATAAAATAAAATTGCTTCGTATAAACCAGCCATTCTCAAAGTGTGTTCCGCGGAACCCTAGGGCTAAAATACTGCAAAAAATACCTACCAAAGGGAGATTATAAGGTTACATCTAAATATTACGTAATATTACATTGCAATATGATCATTCATAAATACATATAAATCACTTTTTTATAATTATATTAAGGCTTTTTCCTTCGCCAAAAAAGTTTGAGAACCGCTGGTATACAGTGTTAGCAGTTGTAAAAAAGGTAACAGCTAGTTAAGGAACGTCCAAAGAGACCAATGGCTACAATCCAATTTCGTGGACTCCTAAATTAAATCAGAGCACAACGGAGGGTGCAATCAGTCTGCAGCTCGCCAGTCTACTACAGTGTCTAGGATATACCCCCCTGCCCCTGCCCCTCCTCTCACCCCCTCTGCTTCACTTCTGTTTCGTTTTTTTTTCAAAAGAATAGTTTTATCAAGCACCTAATAACTCATATATATATTAGTTCACTTTTAACTTAACAAACCTTTATTTTCAATTTAAAATACATTTCTAAATCTTTGCACCTATTAATGTTGCCACGATTTCAGTATCTACTGTAAAAGTTTCGAAATGACAGGTTAAATTATCTTTACTACCACTTCAGTGCGACACCTTTTATTTATACGTATAAAGCCTTTCTTTTTCACGGTTTTTCATGATTGACTTGTAGTCTTCTTCTCGACATACGCCTTTCCGAAGGCAGTCTAACGATGAGCAAGCGCACACCTTTAGTGCCTATGCTAATAAACTATTTACACTTCATTAATTTACTACTGTGAGCCTTTAATACTTTGAAAACCATATTTCTAAACATACTATTATTATTACTATATGAAAATTGGAACGGTTCTCAACCACTGTGCCACGAAATTCTAAAAGTGTTCCACAACAAAAAAAAAATGTTGAGTTTCACTGGTTTAGATGATAACCCACGTAAGAAAACCAAATTTCCCGTTCACAAATTAAATTAAATATACAAGGGTAACCTTCAAAAGGCATAAAAGAACCATTAAAATTGTTTCAGGGGCCCTCCGCTGCCTGCCTCTGCTCTGCCCCCTGCTTCCCTTCCTTCCCCTCGCGCTATCATTCACACAAAGC
>JAPWLS010000554.1:0-20072 GCA_028551675.1 Tineola bisselliella
CAAGAAATTGACAGTCGATTAGTCGTCGAGTTCGCGGTGGGTCGTGTTCGTCTACGCTGCGCCGACATACTAAAGAAAAACGATCGAACGAAGCTATTGAAACGAACTTTATTCAAACTTTTAAATAAACAATGCTAATTTAAATTAAGACCTTGCGTTAGTTTGTTATTTATTCGTAAAATTTTCATTGCAAGTATCAAAACCAGATTTCTTGATTGCAAGTTGCCGTGCTTTCCAGTTTGTATGTGGATATTTTATTTCATTTGTATTCTATGTGGATACCATGGCGCAGCGGTCGCAAGTCAACGTTAAAGGTGAGTAAGATTACATTTGAAGTTTTAAGATACCTGCCTGTTTATTTTTATGCAAATTATTAAAGTTTTAAGTCAAATAACGGAACAAAGTATCGTCAAACAAGTTTCGTTGCTGTGACCATAAATAAATAAGATCATTCAGTTACATTTCCTTTAATAACACGCTTAAAACTCAAATTATATCTTGTTTAAATTTTGCAATATGTTAATAATATAATTTAGAAAATACTTTATAAGGTTTGGAAGTTCACAACAGTAACAAAAATTAAGTAGGGTTTTATATTTGTTAGTGCTTCTTCCCCTATTATGAATCAAATAATTATTCGCTTAAAAATAATAGATAGGAATTTAAAATAAGTAAATAGGTATCTAATCTCTTAGTTTCTGAGATATTACTTTATGATTGATTTGTTTAGAATATTTAGTGCCTATATTAGTATGCTACTTAGTTATTTTTCAATTATCTATATCAATCTACATTATGGAATGCCAGCAGTAAGCGTAATTCCAGCCATCAAAATAATAAATCATTATAAAAAACCAATATATCATCACCCAGTTGAACAAGCTTATTCGTGGGAAAGTTCAAACAAAAATGTCAGCAAAAATGCGTGGCAACAAACGGTACGAGACAGATTGCACCGTTGTTTACAAAGGTTATATTAACACGATATAAATGATCAATATTATAGAACTCAGCTGTATTCCAATTTTAAAAACTTCAGTTTTTAAATCGGCATGTCGCGTCGCGTAATGGAAAGCTTAACATACATAATTTATATTTAATCATTTATTCATATTCAGTTGAACGTTTGGAGCCAAAAATGTGGTATAAAGCAATATCAATGCACCATGTGAATGGACTCGTATTTTCGGTTCGAAATGTTCAACTGAATCACTAGGTATAGTGGATCAATAATGAGAATGTTATGAGCACTTGAGGGTAATAAGTTGCCTGCAACCAGATCCACAGGATTCTTTAAGGAACCTTCCAAGAAACTCAAGGATCTAAAAACTGGATTAGGCAAGCTCAGAACAACCGGTTCATAGAGCTGTCATTGCTAAAATTATTCTTGTTATACAATGGAACGCTGTCTATATATTCATATGTTGTCTAAATAGATTTGTTACGAGTATTTAAGTTTAAAGTTCGATAGATGTTAAGATTACATGTTCAGTTAATGTTTTTTAAAGTCTTTGAGATGAAGTGGCTCATATTACTTGAAGAATGTCAACTGTTAAGTCTGTTCGTTTGAACAGGTTTTAAAGTGCAAACATCGTCTTATAATATAAAAAATCATCTAATGCACGCACTAGAGGATTAAATAGATAAATAATAAATTTATACTTGAGTTAAAAGTTGTATCTAAAATGAACAAAATTATTTTTGTAAAATTATGTCTTCCTTCAATTGTAGGTATGTTGTGTGTTTATAATATTATTTCTTAGAATTTTTCACTGTTATTGATGATTCATAAATTAAGTTTGCATTCTCACAATTCAGTGTCGGTGTTTCCAAATGTGCTAAATGGTTAATTGAATTCTTTTAAGCAAATATATCCATTTAGATTAGTTTGAATTGAAACTATGTGTATGCAGGCCTATAACAAAAAGTAGCACAATAGTACTGCGTACAAATTTTGGTTAATAAATACGAGTTACTTACGGAATTACATGCAAAATTCTTCTTGTACTTGGTCTGATCGATTTTGGAATTTACTTTCTAAATAAATTATAATAATAAAAGAGTGTGAACATGAATAATAGTCAGAAATCTTTTGTTCCATTCAATTAACAATGATGAATTCACAATTAAAATAATTACTTACGAATAAATTATATGTTTGAATATATCTATCTACCTTTGCATCTATCTGTAAATAGCTGGGAATAATCTATATAGTATTGCATATAAATGGAAATAAATAAATTGCACAAATTGAAAAAAAAAACAAAAGAACATTTACGTGAGGAAATTCATTTCTTACCCGCTTACTACGCGCTATAAATCAATCATTACGTGTCATCCGCATGCATTAGTAGTCAGTATGGATGACAATATCCTTGAAATCTATCATGCCTTAACGTAACATTATTACTCTTTACCTTCAGGCCAGGCCTTGCACTATGTATATAATTAAGTCTAATTTCTGTTACGCCATATGTATTTTAATTTTGCTTAAGACAATTAATACTTACCTGTATTATAGGATATACTGTTCTTACATATCCAAATATTGCATTATACAGGAGTATATATATTTTTTAAATTTACATAAAATGCTAAAATGAATGAATGAATAACATTTTAAAATGAATACTGCATTGGCTATTAAAGTTTATAAATATGCATTATGTATGTTTGGAATTTTGTATTTTTAATTTTGTTAGTTGATAGGAATTGGCTTTTATGGACGCTTTAGTGTCACTAGGTATGTAACATATTTACTTACGTATATTAGAATAAAAATATCTTTTGATTTAGATTTATTTACTCAGATGGTTTTAAAACCACATTCACCTTTCCGTGTATAAATATATGAATTCTGTTCGAACTTTGACTTCATAGGTAGGCTCGTGTATGCAATAACTCAAAGTTTTAAAGAGTACTTATGGGCACTTAAATTTTAAGTGAAATAGATTTAGTAGGCGTTTTTATTTAGGTTTGTTTAAGACTCCAAAGCTTTAAGTACGTGATGTATTGTAGAGTTCTCACCTTTTTTTGTGAAATGAAACTAGTGTTAAATTTGTATAGGCTTGAGTTCCATCATCAAACAAAACAACTTTTACAACAATAAAGATATAAAGGGGTTTTAATAGTAACACTATGAGTTGCCTTACTCCTCCTCCTGATGTTAATATAGAGGAGGAAACTGCTATATCAAGAAATGCTACATGTCTCCAAAAGGCGAATGTGCGCCGGCCAGTTTGGTTGAGCAGATTCCTCTCTTTATATAGTATGTGTATGTTTATTAAATAATTTAATTATGTTTGTTCACGCAACACTATTATCCCTTCACTTTCAAGCACATCCAATTGTTTTTCGTCCCCAATTGTTGTTTTCGTAATAATATCGATATTTTTGTAGCTGTTATGTAAACGGTAAACTTCTTCAGAGATTTCTTCTGTCATTACATCTAGGAATGTGTCATTATTATACATGCATTCTTTGTTATATTCAAATTAGATACAAATGATAGAGCTTAGGTTATATACACGATAAATTGCACTATCTGCGAAGATATTAACTCACTTTTATACGATTATTTATGAACGGTTTTTTTTAGAAATTCGTGTATTTATTGTTTAGCCAATACCTATCTTTATGCGTCGCATTAATATATGGCCTATATTATAGGTAAATGATTATCGGTCATTACACTTAGATTTATTGATTTTTAATTGTCCCTAGTAAACACATCGTCATGATATATTCAACAACAATTTCAAGTTATAACTCTTAATAATAAATGTGATTCGAAACAATGATTTTCTATAATCTCCTTATGTCGTAATATATGACGTTCTATAATATCCATTTAACGTCATTGGTTTAAATATTATAATAATGCAACTAAAAAACAAGTGATATTATTGTTGCAATATTTTCAACAATAATCTTTACTGGCCACATACGCTTGTTAAATATGTTTAAACTAGCTACACGAGTATGTGACGAGCTTTAAGATATGTAATATGAGCAACTTCTCGAAATTTTATCTTAATTTTTATATTTACGCTATAATTTTAGAAAACTTATGACGTCATGATTAGTTACCAAATATTAATTGGATGTTCTAAAAAGAATTGAATTTATCATTTTTATAAATAAACAAGAGTTTAATTATATTATTTGTTGGTAATTGAAAAACTCGCAATAACAAAAATACGCCCAAGCAAGCATTAAGAAAGATTAGTGGAACAATCGAAGACTAATACACATTACGCATGCAGTATCGTCGTCGCGCCATGTGATACCGGTCGTAGGCACAGGACATTGCTCTTTCTGTTTCTTATAAAATTAAGGGTTGATGCATTTAATAAAGTAATATATAAATATAATAATCAACGTATAGGAACCAACATTTGTTACTTATAACAAAATTAAAAAACGTCTTCACGGACTTTTCAGTTGTTATAGTAACTGACATCATTTCAATTAGAACACGGAAATTACAACTCACACTGAACTAATGCATGCGTGATACAATCGCTTTAAATTTAATTTAACATTGCATTTATTTATACCTAAAATATTAATTACGAAATATTACGAAGAAAATTGAAAGAAACATAAAAACAAAGCATCATAATATGGTAGTAATGGAACATGAATTTTATTTAAAAAAAGTTATTTAATTGTTAGTTGCCAACCCTATCTTTGTCTTGTCTTGATCCTTCGAGCCTTATAAGAGAAACTTAAACAAAATTTATTGCATCGAAAGGAAAGGTAAATATAGAATTAACTAAATTTACTTCTTAAATTTGTGACTATAATGTTTTAGAAGTATACACCCTTAGTACCAGCAATGACACATTACCTGAGAAAGTGAAATTAGAGTATATTTTTCGTATAGAAAACATGGAAATGAAGTTATAATTATATTTAATACTTATTTATATTCTAATTAATTTAATTGCTTGAAGAAAAAAAATACAACGAAAATATTATAAAGATTGTATTATTAATCTGCACTGGATTAATTAATAATCTCTAAATCTTACTCAGGTTTCATGTCAAATGCAGTTAGTGTTCCGTTACTTCCTATGAATGTCTCGCATACTAAAACCGCGTTGTTCCTTCTGTGACTATGCAAACAAATTTCACACATATCGCTCTGCGTTTACAGGTTAGGTTTGTGTGAAATTATTGTTGCTGTTACGTCCTTATAATATTAAATATATAGTATGTAGTATCAAGTTTTAACGCCTACTGTAATATACGTCGATATTAGATAGCGGTAAAATCACCTTTTGGTCTAGGACTCATGTCGTTCTACATTGTTGTTTTGGCAATAAAGCCGTAACAGTTTACTAACTATGCCATTATTATATGATGCATTCCTCTTACTTTAAAGGCCATTACAACTGAGATCATGCATATCCGAATCAATATTTGGCATTTAGAACTCCCACTACCAATCTGTTTCAAGGTTCTATAATCCTTAGTAGGATTTTACGAATACATATACATAACAAGATTATAAGTAGTAGAACAATCATCCATTGAAGCGGAGATGAGAGAAGATACCATAAATTATAATAATAATAACAAATACGTGCATAATGCCCAACAGTACCTAATTTGTCATTCCCAAATCTCCATATAAGTGGGTAGTGATCTTAAAAATCTAAGCGAATACATAATAATTTTTCTTTAAAAATAGCAATAGAGGTACTAAAGTTGTTAGTACATAAGTTTATAATACACAAAACCAGTTCGTTAAGCAGAACCTATAAATATCCCGACCAAGTACTAAGCAATTTAAGTGATCATTAAACGTGAATGTACAGAATTTTTCTGTCACATCATCTAGTTCGTATCCATATGTAATAGCTTTTAATTACTCAAACAAATTATCAATTGCCTTTTTTGTTAAAATTACATCCTTAAGGGTTATTTATTGCTTTGACTAATAAAATATTCGCCTCAAGGGACAAACTCACATCCTCTGAAGGGTCTCACAATTTACAACTATTCTACGATTTTTGTTTAAATGGCAATATTTGACATATAACGAAGAAGCAAACATTTAAGATCTTTATATACTAATTGATTCTGATCAAATTCTTCTAAATATTTAGGTAATGTAGAAGACTCTTTTCTACATTACCTTATATTGTTGTGTTATCGAAATTTAAGTGTAAATTTGTATATGTGTATGAACTATGAAATTCAATACTAATCTAGAACTCTTACCGAAATTGTCTCAAGTCTTGGGTTTAAATTCAGATGTCAAGTCATAAGTATATTTCTCGTTAAAGCAGATATGTCACGATGGGACAAATATCATACAAGTCAAATCGATGTATATCCCCATTGATTACACCCAATGCGAGAAACACATTTTAATTGGAATCTAATCATTGTAGTAATTAATGAATTTGAAAAAAAAACTAGAACGTGGTTCTATTCACACTAATTATTGCATCTTGTTCAAGTCGTTTTTAAATGGTACTCATTGACAGCTCTGTGGGAATGGTATGGTAATTGAATTGTCAAAAAAATAATAGACTCATCGCGACTATGGTGATTGGTGGATTCAATGCTTTCGGCGAAAGGCGAATTAAAATAAACGCGGTAGTAAGCTCCATAAAATCTTTTGATCGAGTTTTAAAACATTTTAGCGTCTGAATAGGTCAGTGCGAACAATTTCAATTCATTTTGTTTAAAGTGTTAATATATGAAGCCACATAATACATTTTATAATGCTAATCATAGAAACATATTATTATGTGTAGCCTATGATAGATCAATAATTGCTTCGGTTTACCAATAAAAAGTAATGATTAGTTATTTTCATCCAAAGCAATTAAAGTACTTTCGCAATGTAAAATACATTAGCATAAAACGTATATAGATTCATGTATGGTTTTTACAGTAACTCTTAGCGTTACGCAATTAGATCGGTGTGTTTAGTGAGCTAGTGTAAGTCTTTGTTTTGAATTACTACTGCGTAAAACAATACAATTTGGTTTATAGAAAAAATATTAAATTCATGAATCGGTGTAAATAATGCATTTTGTCTACTTTTTAACGCAAATAAAAACATTGGATTGTGACGATTGTTGAATCTATCGGCAATTGAATCCGATACTAAATGTTCATCAAAATAAATTCTACTTCGTAATTAAATATATATAGGTGAAATTAAAATAGCGAATGCAGGCTTAATATAAATAATTTATACAATTTAATTTAATAAATAATATTACATGATAGAGGACCGGTAATTCAATCTATCCTTAATCCTTAAGCAGTTTTAGACTCATAAAGATCGATTTGACTGTTAAAAGTCGCGTAGATTACTTTAGTCAGGACCCCACAGGTTTTATCAGCTAAATGTCTGGTTTACTACATCTTACGATAAAATTGATTTACCGGCTCTACGCGTCCAAACTTGGAATAATTAGTGTCGTTAGATGGCTCAATTAGTCAATTATAACCAAGGTTTACTGAAATATTCTTATCGCACTAATAATTCTTGTATATGGAGATAAAGGATACAAGGTTATTTAGTTTATTTATAGTTTTCAAACTGCTTATCTTTATTAAACATATTCATATAGGTATTTTGAAATATTATTGGTAAGGTGTTTTTTTTTTATTTTTACACGCATGTATTCTCATAGGTAATTTATAAAAGGACCTACTTTAGAAAGGACTATTTTTGCTGACATCCGAAAACAATGAAGAAGATATCATTTGTGCCAATATGAAATATGAACGAAAGTAGTTAATTGATTTCGTTTAAAAATACTTATTTAACAATTGAAGAAATGCTTGTGTATTAATAAATTGTAAATTCGTTTCGTAATTGCATTATATTTCTTTAACGAGTGGGCACTAACTTCAGTACTTTCTTCTTAAGTGCAGATTGTCTTATCCAAGGTGAACCACCCACGCGAGTGCTAGTCACGACGACAGATTGTAACTACTTTACACAATAATTGCTTACAGCGCTATTAATATAGCGTACTCCCTTCAGTAAAGTTTTAGAATTTATTTTAAAATGAATATTAGTACCTACAGAGTAATAAATAGTTATTTTATTGAAAATTTATTATTTCATATTTTTAAAAAAGTAACAAATAAATCGTAAACTTGGTGACCCTGTCAATCAATCGAACACCTTGACCAATTCGCGAGAAAGTTAAGACTTTTGCTTTCACATTAACAAAATGAAATAAAAGGTATTGTTTTATAATTGACCGTGCACTATGTCTAATGAGTAGGGTTTTACCTGACAATCCAATGAGTGCAATATTTTTTATAAGGTTCAGTGCAATAACATAAATATCCAGCAGAATTAATTGTATAACTGGTTGCATTGTTTATAAATATCTTGCCCTTTTTCATGTTGCATCGTTTATTTCCTTTTAAAATGACAGTAAAATTGTCTGTAAATTCGTATTATCTGCCAAATTAATTAACAACCATAGCCTTGTTGTACCAGCTGGTCATGGAGAGCGGATACAGCACTCTAACCAAGGTGACAAAGTGGGAAACAATAGTACTTATGTACACGTGTGGGTATTACTTACATTGTAGGTTCATTATTCAGTAATATTTAAATGGTTAGATCGTAGGTGACGATTTAGTAGAGATTTAGGTTTTATCGATATTGTGGAACGTCTTTAAATTACTCTAAATTGTTTGTTTGTTGAAACTTCAGGAGTGTTTTTGCTTAAGATCAAAGTTCAAATTGTTATACAATATATATTATGTTGACCTCTATACAATATAGTAGATAAAGAATAAATATTAAAAACACAAGCTAGCAACTAAAAAATCACGAACTAAGCATGACTTAGCGACCTGAATTAAATGTACATTGCAAGATGCGCGAGCACGTAACGTACACAAATTGATTACACACCTAAAATTACATAATAATAACAGTTTATTAAATATTACATTTTAATGAGAAACGTGACTTTTACGGGATTTCAGACTTTTAAGAAAGACCCTATACTTTGTTGAGGTCGTTATAAGAATAACATTAACAATGGCTTATAATTATTTTATATTATATATATATATATTATATGTAATGGTATAAATTATCAGTAAATACTGTGAGACATGTTAGCCCACGTTTAAATGGCCACTCAATATTAGGGCCGGCATGCATGCGATGGGAATTTGCATCGTAAAAAAGGTGCAATGGAGCATTTTATCGTGATTGCTACATAGCGTACTATCCTATGTTATTATTAAGATAATGTATAATTTACTTACATTAACACGAGCGCAGCTTTATTTGATGTTGATGAATTGATAATATCGCGTGCATGTGTATGGCGGCCTTAAGTTGTGTAACTTTAACCTAATTTCAGAATATAGCCTACCTTTCGATGTCAACTATAAAGTGAAAAAAATTACAAGTCTAGAAAAACTTTATTTTCTAAGTAATTTTACGGTTAATAGATTTTTAAATGTCAGTTGCAATAACATGTAAAACCTGTTATTAATAAATAAATCTGAGAAGTAATAAATACGTTAGAAGTTTTTAAGTTAATAAACAGTAATAAATTTGTAAAAATATGTAACATAAAATATAAGTCAAGCCAATGAAAATATAATTGCAAAATTACTAATATTTTTGCGCATTTATATGTAGATGATAAGCGCCTAGACGTGCGTGCGTACATCCTATTTAACTTAAATTCTGTGCTAAATATTTATCCACGCTTACTGATATGCATATAACAATTGAAAACTGTTAACTTTGGTGTGAAAATAAAATATTTATTTTACATCATACTATTTTTTAAGGATTACAAAGGAATTTTGGGATTTTAAATTTTATTATAATATTGACTAAAATATGCTAAGTATTACACTATTAATAACCTATATTATGGTTCGTTTTATTGTAAAATGTGTTGTCTTGCGGACTTTTATTGTAATACAAATATAAAAATAGATTCAATTGATATGCGGAAATAAGCTTAGGTACTTGATTGCTCAACAAGTGTCGCATTCTGATTGGAAATAAAAAATGAAGATATTAATTAAAATTATGTAATTATTAACATGCAACTATTCTAGAATTAGACTTAGACTGAAACTTAAACGCTGCGTTAATTTATTCTTTTATAAGTATTCTATAATACATTTATTCCGCACAAATTATATTACCTTATAAATTATATACCTGATACTTCTTTTATAGTAATTTAGCATGTGACTATGCTCTACCTAAGCCTAAAGCAGAGCGCGATCCATGAACAGATAAAACCGCAACCAGAGAAAAATATAATAATAGTCGTGTTAGTTACGCGAGCTTGAGGAGATGGGGTTGGCAGGACACACTCCCCTCGATATATCCAGCTACTTGCAAGCCACTTTACACTTAACCTTTCTTCCTCACAACTATTATTCCTTTTTGAATGTGAGTTTGTTTATGACGTTTTCACGCGACAACTACTTAACCGATCATCATGAAACTTTGTACACATATTTTTGGAGGTACTAGAAGTAACATAGGATACTTTTTATTTAAAAAATATTATTTTTTACTATAGTTTCCAACTGACTATGGTTTCAGCTGTTTGGAATCATATTGAATTATTTATATTGAAAAGATATCTGATACTTATCTAATGACTGAGTAAAAGCTAGTATGTATATAAATATGATTAGACGCTATCATGCACAGTTGTATTCGTACATGCAACATTGAATTAAATATTAATTTAGTAAGTATTTAACATGAATACATCATTGTTTGTTACATGAGAAATGCATAACCCGGAAAGAAATATATGGGAAAATGAACTTGTCATACAAATGATTCTGTGATTAGTTTTTAATTGCATATGTTGGTAACATTTGCATAAATATGCACACTACAGATTTGCAGTTGTTTTATTGGTCTAAATTGAATGACTATTGTACAAGAAAACTCCCTGAAATGCGTTTTAGAATAAAACTAAACATGTTCTAATTTCAGTAAAAAAAAGTGCGATGATAATTTTTTATTATGTTTATTTAACTAGTTGATTTTTATAATATATATTATTTTTATAAATATCTGTGCTTTTATAAAGTAAATATTAGCATTATTATAATGACTTAAATATAAATTTTTAAGGATCTGTTTCTTGACTTTTCTATAAATTTGACAAGTGATTAGTCGTCCCTCATCAACATGCATTTATTTACCTCTACAAAATGCTCATGAAAATCTAAAAAAACAGATGCAACGGAAATAGTTAACAATAAAAACTTAAAATATTATTAAAACAGCTGTCAGTTTATGGCCGTGAAGCGACCTTAGCAGGTTTCGAATTTGGAATTAATAAATTTAATTAATTTATGCAGTCGAGTGCGACATACGCCGCGGGAATTAGTCAGTCATCTCTTTTAAGGCGTGCGGTTAGGACGTCTGCGTTCTGTCATTGGTGGTTTAGTGATAAGTTGATAAAGATGTTTTTTAGATAAACCGTTGTTATTGTTTGCTTATTTCGGTGTTTTGTGTCGTAATGTGATGTAAACTGACTTTGAAGGAACAGCGCAACAGGTAGAGTTGTTGATTTTAAATTAATAATACATGTACGGGTTGTAGTTAGTTTATATGCTTAATATCAAAATAATTTACAATAGAGAAACAATGTTAACAATTTTGCTAGCATAATATGTAGTCATAGTCAAACGTCTTTGTTTTTGTACGTATAGTATTGACTTCTTGCACTTCATTGTTTTAAATACAACACTAACATTATGTTAGATATATCTATAACTTATTTACTCAGTACTGTGCGCAAGTAGCGCGGTTACAATTATAAATACGAAAACAGTCTAATATTTTTGACTTAATATCAAAAATAAAAGTCAACCTCTTATTTTACACGCAAAACTAATGCTAAGAATATTCAACTCCAAACATTTTTGATCTAATGTATCTGATGACGTTACTTGGATGATAAATTTAAACTCATATTTGAAAACTCAAGCCCAAGTTCATGCCGGGGTAGGCAGAGACAATGGAACTCTAGTCACTCTTCAGTTCTCCCCGAACATAACATAACATAACTCTTTTCTTATATAAACACGTTTGGTTAAGATTCTGAGTAATCCCAATTCATTCCAAATTGACCATTTTCGTAAGATAAATTTGTTTCGTTAATTTTTGTCTATTCTTTCCATATAACACTTTCCATTCATCAGTATTAATTAGTAACAATATTATTGATTACGATGATGCAGTTACTAGACATATCAGAGACCAGTATACACAGGAGAATTGGGTAATGCACTGCTATATTATGTAACGAACTGACGATGTGCGTTGATTTTTATCTAATACAACATACATTAATTATATCATTTATCAAGATGCCTTCATTCGGCTTATTGTATTAATAAATATAAATGTAGTAAGTCTTTATTGTTTAAAAAACTTAATGCTAAAGGTTACAGGTATACATATCTGTATATATACAACAGTTACAATGTTCTTGCTAATTTTTTTCTTAGCTTTATTTTTTACTTAGAACATACGATTAAATGTTTTCTTCTCCTACACAGTTTTTTTTTTAAATTGGATAGAAATGGTTGTCAAGCTTTTAAATAAAAATTTTATATTAGACCTCACCTTTGACGTCAAATAGATAGATTGTAATTATTATTAATAAATTCTAGATATCTTGTACATATGGAATTAATACTAATTTGACATATTTGTTTTATTTGAAATTAGGTTTTAACTATAAGTAATAAAGAGTATGTAAATTTTACTTTAACATACGACAGTCATTAATTGCATAGCAACACTACTAGTTTAAATAACTCGTAGTTGGTGAGGCAATTATATTAGCATGTATATCAACAATTTTTAATTTAAAATTTGATAATCTTATTTCAGAAATCACAAATGCAACTACAATGCAAAATACAAGGGAATCATCAAGACAGAGGAGAAACACAAAAAGAAGGCATTCCAGAAAGAAATCCCTTTCCCCTTCTGACTTAAAAAGTACCAGGGGAGAAGCAAAGACTGATAGCAAATTTAGCACAAAGCGTTCACTCTCAGAGGATTCAATGAAAGTGAAACATAGGAAGAGTAACATCAGAAGAACATTTACGCATCCATTCACACATTCTGATGGTGACTTTAGTGTGGTGGAACCAATTGTGAAGAGTGACACGAAGCCCGCAACTCTCGAGAGTGATGAATCAAATCTTCCTCCGACTAGTAGTGATAGGGACACTGAAGATGATGGACGTGCATTAAGGCCTGTAGTGCAAAGACCTCGCTGGGACTCTGGAAGCGAAATGGATTCCCTCGTGTCTATTACTGTGAGACGGGTATCGGCGCGGCGACGCAGAACGCCCTCGAACCTAGGTTAGTACTTTTTTGCTACTGTTTCTATTGTTTCTACGGATAATTTAGTCTATTATTACCTCTTACTATGAAGAAATTTCAACATAAAATACACATCTTAAAAGGGTAGCTAGGTTTCCTTTTTACAAATTAGCGCCATCTGTATATTTTTATGATAAACACTTCGTTGTATGACTATGTGAGATACTCAGCTGATGCGCTGCCGGTCGCGTGCGGCAGACCAGAGAACCCCCAGCCTGAAATAAATAGTTACCGATTTCATTTGTTGTCGGAGTTGTTACATAGATGGCGCTGCGAATAATTTCTTCATGCTAAAAAATAAAGGAAACGGCAAGTGCTAAGATGCCATTAATAATTATATTTTTGAATGAACTATTAACAATTTATAAAACTTACTATATTATTACTTCATTTATATATTAACTTTTTTATTGTTTTGTAATAATTGAATTGCTACAAATATTAATAAATATAACTCTTGATTTTTAAATATATAAATAATAATTTTACTGTTAAATTAAAAAACAAAGACTTGTTTATTTTCTCATTTATTTATTCTAATTTTCGTTGCTGTAAAGATAGAATCTCGTTGATGTCTTTTGTAATAAAATGCGAATTGGAGCGAGTACCTAACCTACTTAGTAAATTGTAATGCTTGATACTGTTAGATTAATATGTTATGACAAAAGAATTTTACATAACTGAGTTCATTCTGTTTTTATGTTATTAAGAAGCTAGCTTCAATGTTAAATTAGACATCTCACGTCGTTCCCAAAACTATTTTCGATCCAAATTTTCCTCATTACTGTATTTATAATATATTTTTTTAAATACTATGTCGCGATGTCAATTTTTTTTTTAATTATTACAATAGGCATTTAAATGCGACTTCGCTATATTTTTAGAAGGATATATCTATTACGTTTTTAAAAAAATAATTTTAATTGTAAGACCTCCACACTTAGCTGATGTGATCTGACTATAAACTATTTATTTGGCTCTAAAAATAGTTATAAACATCAAATACAGTATTTTCGCCATTATATTTTACCACCATTGAAGATCTGGTGGTTTTTATGTTAAAAAAATATAAATCGAGCTTT
The DNA here is from genome assembly GCA_028551675.1 of Tineola bisselliella. Classification (NCBI taxonomy): domain Eukaryota; kingdom Metazoa; phylum Arthropoda; class Insecta; order Lepidoptera; family Tineidae; genus Tineola; species Tineola bisselliella. The sequence goes on from JAPWLS010000554.1 coordinate 14,491, forward strand.
AAGCTCGATATGCCCCGTTCAGTCTTGTAAATATAATTATATTTTTTTATATTTTAAAAAGTTAGAGACTTTATAACAGTAAAGAGATTTATGGTCAATTATTTATGGATTACTGTAAAAGTGATTGTTAATTTCATAATAAAATAAGATTTCATTTAACCATTGCTTTCAAATGCGGTGTAATGCAATGTTTTTTTCAAATTGTTAAACAATTTATGTACTTATGGCCATTAGCACAAAACGTATGCCTTATGTTTCATTACGTCCAATAAGAATAAAACTTTGAAACCAAAGCCATCAAACAAAAGAAAGACTAAGTTCTATTTTCAAATATGTTTGGTCTACTTCGCCAGTGCAAGTTCATTGTTCCGTCAACAGTCTTAAAGTCGAAGGTCGTAAGCGCCAGGCGCTAGTCTGCTAGTTTTTTGTGACTTACTTTGGCCCTGAACAGACGTAAAGAGTTTTTGTCGAAGCATAACCAGGTTCTTACGTCATTCTTCTACCCGGTGAAGTTTTGTTGTTGGCGGTGAGACGCGAGTGAGTCACGTTGTTTAGTGTGTACATGTCGATATTGTTTATCGATAAACATGTTAATGATAGAAACTTTTAATGCACCATTGACTTTGCAGTATTGATCTGTGTATTTTAATTTAATTCCCATGACATAGTTTGATTCAACAATTTAAAAAAATGCATATAATGTGGTTTGTAGATTAGTATACTCTGCCAAATGGCATTTAAATCATTCTAGTTTTATTTAAAACATATATTATTTACCTAATATCTGTATATTAATTTAAATAAATTACAACAAATTCTATTTTGTTATGTTATTTTATATTTAAAAGTCTTTGAAAACTATGCATATCAAAAATATGTAAATTGAGATTTTATTTGAAATAAGGTAACTAATCTAATATCGTTTCACGCTTAGTTACTGATAAAACATGGTTTTATCTAATTACACAATAGATGTTTGATTGTGAAAATTATATCGATAGTGACGAATGACAACACTAGTGGAACACAGAGCGCTGCGGGCGCAACAGTTCGGCTAGCCGCGGCTCCCTCGCACATCCGCTTTGCGCGCTCAACCCCGCGCCCGCACCGAATAAACACGAACGAACCTTTAAAAAATCGAATGTTAATGACAATATTTATTATTTAAATAAAGTTCAGTTTTGATTGAAGTGAAATTTTAATTTAATACAATACTGCAAATTTTTATGCGATTTTTGTTGCAATTATAAACACCGTTAAAATTGTAGGGTTATTTAGTGTGACGAAAAGGCGGAATTAATAATTACGGTAAAATACTCAGTGTCAAAGTTTTATTTGCGAAACTATTGTGTTTGTGTTATGAACTTTGACCAAAGTAAGGAAATACCTTCAATGAAGCCTTACATTTCCTTCGCGAATTATCCTTAAGTGAGTATTAAATTTCATGGATTATTTTTTACTGTAATAGGCACGCATATTTGTTTTGAAGTTTAGAACAATAGATGTCTTTATTATTGCACAAAGAATTGCCTTTTAAAGAATGCGGATGAAAATATTTTTACATCATTATTAGGCACATAAATTGAAAATTGTGTTTTTGATTCAGTTTTTAGCTACTAATTATTCATAATAATTGAAATTACGAACATTTATACATTACTTAAATTCATATAAACCGGATTAAAAAAAGAATAAATAGAAAAGATTAAATAACTAATCTTAGTTAGTAAAATTACATAACAGATACAATTTTTCAATATTTACACAATAATCTTAAGAAACAAGTGACGAGCTACAGATAGATAAAAAAACGTCTTGATACATGATAAAACTTTAAAAGATAATATGTTTTCACACGGTTTTTAAAGGTACTCACTCACGTCTTTGTATAAGTAGGTATGGGGCACATCTTAAAACTGTATATCAGAGGCCTCAACTATATTATACTAATTATACGAAGAAAAGGTTGCATAGGTAATTAATTATAAAAATTCTATAAACAAGAAACCTAATATCAACGACAGCTGAAAAAAGAATGGAAAAGAATTGGGAGTTATAGTTTGTGCTTCGACAATTTAATAGTTTTAATTTGTTACCGGGGCTTGCAGTCTGTTCTTATAACTTGTTTGATGGTTTATCCTATCAGATTTATCAAAGATCATCAAGCTGTTAAAATTTACGACCATAACATTAAAGCAGGTTGATAAGACGACTCGGTCAATACTTGTTTAACTGTGGATTATGTACCTACATTACATGATTGTATCAAAAATAAAATACATTTTTTTTTTTGTAAACAATAGTAAGATCAGATATAGTTTAATATAGTTTTCTCTTATAAATTCATTATTTTGCACCTTATTTAAGAATGCTTTTATACAATTGAAAATCACTTCTTCTTCTTTTCTTATTTTTTTAATTGACATTAATAGAAATTTGTCAGAAAATAAACAATAAACGAATTTAGTCATCTTAAATATGAGAAAAATATATCTTTTCCGTTCTATTTATAATGTAATTTACAAAATAATTAATAAGGGGGCGAAATAAATTTATTCAAAATTTTAGTTTATATTAAAGTCCGTAACTTGTACCTTAATAGGTTAGTTTTTCTGACGCTTTGGGAATGTCGTTCACTTAAATTCCTTTATTTTTCACTATATAATTTATGTTTTGTATAAATGTATAAATACACATTCGAGAACGTATTTTTTAATATCACAACTTGTAATATCAGTTTACCGTAACTATGATTTTGCAATTTCATTCGGCTCAATCGCAATGCCAGATGTCTTTCGTTCCCCATGCAAAGGAAAGCTCTTCGTTGTAGGAAATTATAGACAATTCGCCATCTCACCGTCGACCATCTGTTTCCGTTCCTCATGTATGGATAACATATAATTATTCGAAATTACTTCTATAATTTTAAAGATATAATGTACTCTATGAAACGTTTAGAAATACATACACGTGCGATCGTCTGAATATGTCAGTCTCATATGTGTATGAGGACACATTCCGTCCATTTTATGTGCTTTGACAACTATTTTACGTTTACTATTATGAGTCGTATTAGAACAATGAGAAATTTATGTTATATATTGTTATATTATACAGAAAGGATTGATTGTAGTCAATCATGTCATCGGGTCAGCACCAATGTACCTTTCTTTATCTTATCAGAAAAAGTCGGCAATACAAGTTCCACTTAGTATAAGGATTAATAATCTTGCTTCTAGATTAGGCGCGTTTCGTGCTCTTATTTCGCGTCTACTGTATCTACGTATGACATAATTATATTTTATATTGAAAACATTTTATTTTATTTATCAACAGATTAAGCGTTGTAACCCGTTTCCGTTAGAATGCTTTAGAACTTTAGAGGATTTCAGAACAAAGCTTCATCTCCTTGTGGCGACCTCGTCTCAGCCTCGCATCCCACGTGTTCGACTCTTAGGCAACGAGCCTTGAGTCGGCGCCAACATGCTCTTACTTTCATTACTATTCAATTGTGTACTGATTAAAATCATGGCTCTACTATCCTTTAACATTTTGGTCATTATCGTGGGTGTATGTTATGAATGACATTCTATATTGCAGCTAACGGCTCCATTGTTTGACTGTCACGTTTAATCATATTAGAGTAACTTGAAGATCATTATTTATATTGCGTTAGTTTATGGTTTATCATTTTAGCAAATATGCTAATTATATATAAATCTATATTAATCTAATGAATACTTTTAAAAGTAATCATTATGTTACTATAGTCGTATATATACTTATTCCGTCATCCTCTTCAATTCGTCCTACTTCCTATATATGAAATATTATTGTAATACTCCTCATGTCTTGGTCTAAGAAGATTGTCAGGCGCGTGATGGGCGCAACCGCTTCGTGTTGCACTACGCTTTCCACTCACGACCAGACGCCGACATACTGTACCAGCTGACGTTTGTTCTAAACAATTCACTCGTACATTACTTCTTGTCACTCCGACCTCTTTGTTATAACTTATATAAAATCTTCAATGAATGATAAACTGTTTAGCGGTTGTTGAGAATGGCAAATCTAGCGCGACCACCCATCCGTATGGCTTTCTCGATCCGCAGAGCTCAGATTTACATGATTACGATCACTATGTACTTTACCATGACGTTCTTTGACTATAAGAGTGCGGAAGGTTCCTTGATTGATCTGTCGATACTATCAATCACTTATTACGTGGTACCGTAATGTAATGTAAGTGGTGTTGTTGTAGGTACAGGTAGTACAGATAAATACCAATTTGTACATTGATTGTGTATAAATTATATAGAAGAACGTTTGTTCGTGTTTTATTAATATATTTGTATCGTTAAATGCATTAAGAAATATTTTTATCGCTTTTTATATTTAAAATTAAATATGAATACTCGAAAAAGACTATATTATTACGCCTATTGTTAGCTACCACACGTTGGTCTCGGTTAAAGTATGTTTAGTTGTTATTAGATATGAAAAATTCAGGCGTTTGTCCTAACATATTTTTGTGTAAATTTAAATATTTATTAACTGCATTAATTATGTTTTCATTTCAGAGTGTGGCGTCAGTAGTGAAACAGCGGAGGCAAGTGAACTCGAGGCAGGGCGTATGAGACCTGAAGATTATCGCCTCGTTTTCCTCACCTCGGACTCGTCATGCCGCGAGGATACTGAAGATTCTTCATCAACTGCGTCATCTGCAGCACCACCTGCATCGGAAGACTGTGACTGGGACTATTTTGAGCCGGGCGCGGCGGGTTCTTCGCATACCCAGCCGACGCCGGGCCCAAGTTCAAAGCATCCACCACAAGCCTGCCCTAGAGCTTGTTCTTGTGGAGCTGAACCGCGGATTGTCGCTGTACCTGTACCAGTGCCCGTACCTGTACCGGCAGCGCTCTGGCCTGCATTACTCGCATTCCCTTCGGCTCAAAATCCACCGCCTCCGCATTGGAATACGTATCCTGGATTTCCACCACTCGATGCTGCCGCTCTCGCTAGACTTACGACGGCCGCCGCCGCTGCCGTCGCCGTTACCGCTGCAGCAAAAACTATCCCACAAACAAAAACACTCGAGATGACGTCGATCGATAAAACTGATAGAGCTATCCAATCAGAAACGCTAGATATACATGAAAAGTCAGTAGATAAAGATAGTGGTCATTCCGAAGATAATAACGATAATGAAAGAATTGATAACGAACAACGAGTTATTCGCGAAAGTGCTGACAACATTAAAGTAATTACATGCGATGAAAATAATCTGTCAGTGATATCAGCGGTGGCGGACGTAATGCCAGATTATCTTAACTCAGAAAAAGCGTTTCCATCATCAAACAACTCTGCGGAATCAAGTGATTCTGAAGTGTCATGTGAAAGACAGAGTTATGATTTAATAAGTGGTGCGCCTGAAGAGCCCGCGACCTCTGATGAAGATTCAGATGATTCGGGAGGAGGTGCAGGAAGATTTTCTAGAGTATTTGTTGTTAACCCTGTAGATTCGTCTTCAGATGTTGAAGATAATGCCGACAGCAGTGGAATTGATTGTGATGATTCTGATG
>JAPWLS010001614.1:0-56707 GCA_028551675.1 Tineola bisselliella
GCATTTGGCATGAGGAAGGTAGAGTGTATCTCGTAGGCCCAGCGGCGCAACGACGCTATATTAACATTTGGTATATTTCTGTAGCCGTCTGTGATTAGGAGGAATAGGTTTGCGCACGCGCATCTGCAACACACATTACATAGATTAGCACCATTCCCTCCACCATGAGGGTCTCTTGTCAAGTGCGTCTCACCTTTTCTCAGCCAGCAGCCAGTTCAGCAGCACAGCCATCCGCGCCTTCGATTGTAAAACTGCACGAACATTCGAGAATAGACCAGAATAAGTCGAATTATCCTGCAAGGAAAGGAGACCCGCATCAGATCAGAAGACGCGAACTACTCAGGCGATGATGTCACATTACACAATACTCACGGATGCGGGTGAGTCATCATCCTCCATTGATATTATTGATCTCTGTGGATCAGCACACGGCTGCAAACGAAATTCGTTATGAGTTATTTTGTGTGGGATTTCTGCAAAATGGTTCATCAGCGGCTCCCTCTCCTTTAATTTTAAGTTTTGTAGATTTAGGTAAGGCACGATGAGGCTAATATGTCTTGTCAGATTAAAGACGTATTATAAGGCATTATTTTAAACAATAAGATTCTTAAGTCATAATTTAACAATAAAAATCAGCATATTATCTTCAATGACATACAATGGTACCTCGATATATGAGTGTTTTGAGATACGAGCGATATTTTGCTTTGAGATACACTACACCGCTGCACACGACAATCTACATTCGCAGCAGCATACGGTGCTTTGAGATACGAGCAAGATTACGGAACGAATTACTCATATGTCGAGGTACCACTATACCCTCCAATAAATGAAGAGATGAATTCCCAAGAAACTAATACATAATATAAATTATTTAAATAAGTATAACCCGTGCAATTTAAGAATGCATTCTTTAATTGACCAGGTTATATGTTACAGCTACAAAGCCAAACCTGCGTATTGTGCACGTAAGGGGGCGGCGGCGTGCCGGGGGGAGGAGGCATGTACACTTCCCACCAATCTCTCATCTTATCATCGTCCTTTTCCATCGCTGAAACACAAGAACGTAAAATTCATCACTTTGAAACAACATTTTTTATTCTACCCTCATATTTAAGTTACCCACACCCATGACCTGGGGGGCTACTCAGGCATATCCGAAGTTTCGTGATACGGCCGTCACTTCTGTAGCTTACGTGAATTTTGACATATAAGCCCGTCAAAATTCCTGTCAAATATCCATAAAATAAGCATTGTGTGGCCTATCCCTCGTGACTTCGCTGTCAAATCCGTAATTTCATCATGGGGATGACGTTAAATTCAAAAAACACATACATTTCTGTCCCCTATCCAGATGCTCAGGTGACGATTGGCTCCTCACGTGCACAGGTGTCGGTCTGCTCTCGGGTGGCATTGAAGCTCTATTATCCATCTGTCAATATATATTACACATAATAAATCAAAGTTACAGGAAGTGAAAATATCAAATTGTATCACAAGCCTAAAGCCTCAAGCATATTATTCTACTAAATAGAAACAACAAAAGCTTCAAGTTGAATACTAAGAAATCCCTATCACTTTATAATGGTCAACAAATAAACACACAGAAGTAATACGTACAAGCGTGTATGAGAAAGAGAATGTGTGACAGAGACAGACATATACCCCCACAGCACACAAATACCAAGAAGCAGGCATACATACCTGCAAGGAGGGCGGCGGCACATTGACCAAGGGATAGCTCATCTGTAGAGCGATCGAATTGGGTTGCGGCCCATCCAGCTCGCCGTCCAGTGAATGCGAAGACCTCCTCAAATTCTTCTGATTGTGTCCGAAGTCGCTCGGCATGGACTGATGCATTCGCGGCGGGTAGGGGTACTTGTTGGGGTACCTGAACGGCTTGGCCATGGGGTTGAGCGGTTTGGGCCGTTCTATAGAGCGCGGTGGCAAAGGCGGTGGGGATACATTGTCGAGACAGGTCGTGGGAACTATAGGAACCGTGTTGTTGTGGCGTTTCTTTCCATTCTCGTCCGAGTTCTGTCTTATTAGAGGCGGTTGTCGCCGCGTCTGTCGCAGATTCTTCAAGCTCTGCCCTGTCAGGTTACTGAGCGACCTTGGTATTCCGCTGAGGAATGAGCTGTTTTGGGGGCTCATCGGTTTCTCTGTCTTCATTGGCTCCGGACTCGTCTGTTATTAGAGTGTTAGGTTCAGTAGTGTTACATTCCCGGTGCGATCTCTTACGGTTAAACCATTGATTAGTTTAAGTTCGTCACCAGGAATACACTCTCCAAGCAGATCCCGAAACGCTTCACTAAACATTATTAAAGGCTTTATCTGAGCACAAATGAATGGAGGAATGCTTTTACGAACACAATTAGGCGCATTAATAATATTTATATATTAATTAAATTGAATGAATGAATGAATGAAATGTAATTTGCAATTTCAAATGTTCACACGAACTCTATACATGGGCAGTTATTGTGCAAATCCTGAAACACTTTACATAGTACCATTTTTAAACTAGACCAAAGTGACATTTAGTGGAATGCAAATAGTGTTGTAATTTGTAAGTAATCATTTGATATAACTATTAATCGATTACTATATATAAATGTGAATATAGGAGACAATTATCTAAACCAACGTTTCTCAAACTTTTTGACTGACTCTCAAAATATTTGACAGAGTAGAATAAGTAAGAAAACACCTGGCAACAACACCTCAATCTGTCAATATATATACATTTGAAACTGTCAAATTGGTCTATTGTAATAAAAATAGTACTACAGTACTTCAGGTTTTACGCGAACGCTATAGTAGCAGATGTGATGCGTCTAATATATATATTTTAAAAGTCTATTGAAATATATTCTAATAGAGATATATATGACGTCCTTTTAACACGAATACACTAATGAGATTACTAAACGTTAACCAAAACGCACACTATGATCACATAAGTTTCATTATCAACTAAAATCCTATAACATCCACCTAATCCTCCACTTTGACAAATAGAAGATGAGGTGGATATTAAAAAAAATGCAAATCATAAAAGCATAATATCCACTGAAGCGTTTCGCATTCATTATGGTGATATTGAGTGTACCTCACTAGTTTCAGTCTTTTCATTCCAATTAGAAAAAATAAGACCGCATTAAGTAGTTTCACTACTCGCTACTAGAGAATTCTAAGACAGCCAAAAAGTGTGTCTCAAGGTTGTAAATTTTTGTTAGATGGGTTGGAGAGCCCAATTAACTTTGGGAACCACTGTGTTAAAGAAATCATTAAAGTTTATTTTGAAGTCAAAAACCATAGATAACGATACGACTCAGTGGATAGTTCAGCTATCACGTTCTACTCAACTCTCTACATGTTTACAGCAATATAAGTAAGTATGTATCTGAGTAAATAAGTACAAGTATATAAGTAAGTATCTGACCTTATCACAGGCTAACGTATCAATCTCTCGCTGCAACTTAGCGCATCTCATTTCGGCCGACTCGAGTTCCGCTTGCTTTCTAACATCAGGTACTTTTGACAGTTCATCTGAAATCAGGTCAGTAGTAATTTGAAATACTTTATTACGGTACACCAGCGCCCTCTGTGGTTTGCGATAGGATTTACGAAAAGCCACCAACTAACATAAGTGCAAGGCATACATTTCGGGATTACATTTGGTTTATACGGGTTTTCACCATATGTACTTATTTATTAAACTCAACCAAGTACATACATACATACATATAGTATATAAGATACTTACTTTTTAAATCTCTAATATATTTCTGTTCCTTCTCCAGCATCATACGGAATGTGTGCACTTTCGTATTCTGCACCTGACGTTGTTTTTCAGACTGAAAACATACAACCATGTACAGTTGGCTTATCACGAATTTTAGTCTGGCTTTCGAACCGAGTTCGCTTCAAGCGATTTGTATGGAAATTTGAGCAGCGCCACCGCGTGCGGATTTGGAACTACAATATTTTAGACACTTTTTGTTAATTTTCGAACGTCTCGATCTTTCGTTCATTTGATAGATTGCTGGTGCTCGTTAGTCGTTAGTAAAAATTCATGATCCCGATTGCTAACGGATCCGTTTTACTAGTGACAGCTCGATTCGAAAGCCAGACTAAATTCGTGATAAGCACACAGTTTCATATATCGAATTCAAACAACAAATTCAGTAGCTGTCTGTCTATCCCTCAAAAGAAAAGCGATTCACCGGATATTTGATGTAAAACACAACACAATCTACTATAACACTGACACGGAACCTATGAGAACTTAATTGCTAATAAAAACCACTCTTAAATGCGGAATGCGATGACGTCACGGCGCATCCTAACGGGGTAAACAGCTGAACGCAACAATCACCTTCACGCCAGATTACTCTAATCATTGTGCACGGACGTCATAATAAGTGTGACGTCATCGGTTAGTATTATTAAAACACTAGCTTTTACCCGCGGCTTCGCTCGCATTTAAGTCATTAAATAGGTATCAATATGATTCCAAACAGCTGAAACTATAGTCAGTTGGAAACTATAGTAAAAAATAATATTTTTTTAAATAAAGTATCTTATGTTACTTGTAGTACCTCCAAAAATATATGTACAAATATTCATGATGATCGGTCAAGTAGTTGTTGCGTGAAAACGTAACAGACAAACTCACATTCACATTTATAACACCACAAACATATTATACAACATTCAGAACCCTAACCTAAAACCTAACCCAACCTAACCTACTTTTGTATAAGAAACTGGCTCGTTCCAAGGTTATTCACTGACAATTCATATATTGTCTTTACGGCTTAAGTGTCGACAATGCACGTGCGTTTAATTCGGCACATTAAGTGCTAGTACTCACATTGACAGGCCTAGGGCCGGTGATGGGCACTTGGTTCATTGTCTTATTGCGAGCACTTTGTCGCACTATCAGTCTTGTCACGGGGTTTGCTGAAACAACATGTATATGTATTTATTATGAACGAATGAATGAACGAAAATAGTTTATTATATTAGCGTAGGCACTAAAGGCGTATGACGAGAAGAAGACCACAAGAAACTAGCCTGTACATAAAATAATTAACAAAAAAAACTGAATTTAACTGAACAAAAAGAAGTAAATAACAATTCATAAATCACATAATTCACAAGAATTAAAATTACATCAGATCAGATGAAAAATTAAGCCTCCTTACAAAATTACACCAATACGATTTATTACAAACCAAATGAAATTTCAATCATGGGATATAAGAGTGTTAGTTTTCAGAGATCATAACCATATAGAAGAAATGCCAACCTTTAATCATAAGTACAACTTGCTGATGCGACATGCGGAACACATTCTGCCCGTTCACCTCCTCGATGCGGTCGCCAGCGCGGAGACCAGCCCGCCATGCAGCGCCGGCCTCCTTCACCGACTGCACGTACACCGGATTGTCACCTGCAAGCATCCAACGTCAGCACCCCACATTGTCCTGTGCTAAGCAACAATGTATCACAGCTCACCTGACACTTTCATCCCGTATCCATGTTCGTCTCGCAGCACGACCACCGTGAGCAGCTCATCGCCGCCCGGTGACCCCGCGCCACCTAACATCACCTGAAAAACATACATATAAACATAACATAGAGAAGAAACCATGAATAATGTTATTACGCCCGCACATATTAGCCCAACGGACTAATACGGTTCAGTCAGTCACTAGTGCTCACCGTGGCAAGACGTGTTCTCTATTTAAATTGATTGGTTTTTTTTTTTATTGATAGCCCAGCACATGACCACACTCCGCCTGATGTTAAGCTAGAGTGCGGTCCATGAGTGGAGACAACTGTTACCACAGACAGATGTCCGCGTGCAACAGTCGCCCCCACTATGCCGGCTTGAGGAGACGAATGTGCTCTGTGTTATTTATTTATATAAAGCCTATCTACAAAATTACATTAGAACTACATATTATAAAAAGGACTACAATTATATAAACTAAATGAAATATTAATTATAGGATAGGATGGCATCACATCCACAACTGTCCACAATAGTCAGAGACACATGAACGAGAGATTAGAAATAATATAGAAAGCACACACGTACGTCCGATCATTACATTCGATGCAAGCCCAGCGCTCAATTGCACGAAATAAAACCTTAATAAATCAAATATTTCATTACAATCATTAAATAGTAAAACACCCATTTATTATACGAAGACAAATCGGCCTACGCGCGGGAATGACGTCACAAATCTAGTTTTAGTAGATTACCTACGACGAAGCTTTATTTATTTTGCTGACGCGAACGGTTGCTCTAATGCCAAAAATTGATATAACACGATGCGCATACGCACACACCTGGAAATAGGCATAAAAATTACATCACAAAAACAAATATCAGACGAGGAATTTGTTTTAAAGATATATCATTTCTGTTCTTATCAGTAAATATGATTGTTTGAGTTTTAATCTGCCGATAAGACAGAGATGTGAAGAGACAATGTTTCTCTCTCTTTCTCAATTCATTACCCCACAAATATTTGACAAGTATTTGTCTGAAACTCACCAATCGCATGCAATAAGAATTACATCTCTTATATTTATAATAAAATGCATACAGGGCGTAACAAAAAAGTGCCGCAAATAAAAAGAGTGAATAACAACGTCGACGATATAAAAAGCGTTATGAGGTCACGAAATATGATTCGGTTATCAACCGAACTGATAACGGACGAGTCATCACACGCCAGCCTGCCAGACGCCAACCACTCGTTGCATTATTAACCTGAACTATAAAGGCAAGGAACAAACAAAAAAACTGACTTTTAATTCAGAAAAAAAAGTAAATAACAATGCATAAACCATGGACCACAAGAATTAAAATTAGATCTGTGGGCTTATCACGAATTTTAGTTGGCTTTCGAACCGACTCCGCTTCAATTGCTTCGCTTCAAATCTTTCGTTCATTTGATAGATTACTGGTGCTCGTTAGTCGTTAGTAAAAATTCATTATCCCGATTGCTAACGGATCCGTTTTACTTGTGACAGCTCGAAAAGCCAGACTAAATTCGTGATAAGCCCACAGATGCACGGTGCAACTACGAAGGTTTTACTAGATATCCCTTCTTGCGATTGTCAATAACTACCTTTGATTAATCGATTGATGTAATCGCTAATAGATTATTTATTGATTGAAAAACAGATCACAGCCAAAACGAAAAGAAAGTCATCATTTCCAACTATATGTGGAACTACGCACAAATTGGGCTTTTTAACACTAGATTGCCCGAAGAAGTCATTTTGACTGCTTTTTGATTTCAATTAGAAAGACAAGTATGTTATTAATTTTTGTGACTTTTTGTACGACATGTAAATGCGGTTATTGATAATAGTAGTTACCTCCCCCTCCTTCATTTCCGGTACATACATAAGTGTTATACCTAGATATATACTAAAGTTCAGTCTTTCTAGTGTTAATAAAAAAAACAATTAGTAACACATACATATTATTGTTATTGTTTTATTTGATGAAAAATTAGTGATAAAAATTGTCATAATTTAGCAGTCAGTATAATTGCATTAGATGTTTGGTATGTTTGCGTTAAGAGTCAATCGTAATAAAAAAAAAAATTGCAGGTGGTACTAGGTTCGAAAACCTGTGCTACTGGGGTACAGTTACCGAATTAGACGTATAAAATTGAACAATATGTAAGCAAACTATCAAAACATATCTAGAATCTAACACAGCTTAAATTCACTCCCAAAATTCCCTATAAACAGCTCAGTCTGATTGTAGAACCATATAAAAAGATGATCATACAATCTTAAATTAGTAAAGAATAAATATTCATTTTTTTATTAATCCTATTGTATATATTACGGGACCGACATATAAATTAATTCTGTATAAATCGAGTGCTTTATCTTTAATATGTAAAAACGTGTAACCAATAGTATAGTGCAGCGGTTCTCAAACTTTTTTGGCGAAGGAAAAAGCCTTAATATAATTATAAAAAACTGATTTATATGTATTTATGAATAATCATATTGCAATGTAATATTACGTAATATTTAGTTGAAATATTTAGATGTAACCTTATAATCTCCCTTTGATAGGTGTTTTTTACAGGATTTTAGCCCTAGGGTTCCGCGGAACACACTTTGAGAATGGCTGGTATAGTGAATATAAGCGTAGAAGCGCGTGTTGTGTTGTTTAGTGCGGGATATCTAATGAAACGGTTAATTACGAAGGAAGAGATGCTGAGGTCATAATCATTGACACTGATACTTTAAGATAATTGTGTTATTATGCGGCCTCCCTGCACTCCGCTGCACTTAGCTGCATTTCGGTGGAAAGTGACCTGCATTCTCAGGAATACTTCTCAAATAGAAAATAATAGATTCCATTCTATTATATTTTTTAACATCGCACATAGATTCTTATTAGAATACTTGGATTGAAATGAAATGAAATGAAAATCGTTTATTAGCATAGGCACTAAAGGCGTGCACTTGCTCATCGTTAGACTCTATCGTGACTGGCGAGAAGAATTTTCAATCACCTGTACATAAAGTAATAATAAAAAAAAAACTGAATTTTAATTCAGAAAAAAAAGTGAATAACAATTTATAAATCATATTACACAGTGGTTACAATAAATGTCAAATTAATAACATATATGTATATAAAATACATGTATATGTCCAATAATATGTATATAAAAATATTTTTAAAAAATTAAATTTTGCCAAAATACAATTATACTTAATATTATTTATTTATTTGTTTGAATGAAAATATTTGTAGGTACAGGCTATGATTGACGAGTTTCTTGTGGTCTCGGAAATCATTGTAGAGTCTAACGATGAGCATACGCACGTCTTTAGTGCCTATGCTAACAAACGATTTTCATTTCATATGCAGCAACTGTAATAGCGTTTTGTTTTTTTATTCTATTTTCGAAATATTAATAAGTAATCTATTTTTCCATTTCAACTGCAATCTGTTTTTCATGCCATAAATAAATTAATATCACCACAAGTCATTATTAAAAACGTAACCAATTAATTAATAAATAATCAAAGTGCTATCAAAATAAAATTTGACGAAGTAGGGGCATAGGTTAAATTATTACGTAGACTGCTTCGATCGCAATGTAGTTAAAAACCTAGCCGGCATAGCGGAAACGACTGTCGTCCGCATTTTCTTATATACCACAAAACTTTTATTTATATTTATGACATTGGCAATGAAATAATTAATATTATATATTCTTTATCTAATTATACGATAATTAAATAATCAAATAGAACATAAACACTCATCGGCCGTGTTATGTCGACCGCTGCCCCCTCCGCGTCCCGCCGCACGTGGCAGGGACCAATATACCTTTAACGTTTATACCATAAGCCTATTGTCAACCAAAAAGCAGATATTAAAAGCATGTTTCGTATTAATTTCTTAAACACAATATTCCATGCGACTAATTAAGCATGTGCATATTACTTCACCGTAGTCGACCAGTCGCTCGACCAGTCGCAAAACCAGTTTAATCTTTCAATACGACGTAATTTTGCCATATCGAATATTACACTCTTAAGAGCAATACTTTGCCTTTATAATATACAACTATTAATAAATATTACGAACTAACCCTTTATTAACTACTAGCAGTTGCCAGCGACTTCGTTCGCGTAGTAATGAAGATATAAAGTACTATGAAGTTTAAATTTTAACATGAAAAAGCAGTTATTGTGACATAACTGTAATAGTTAGACATATGGTATCGCAGAGTTTTTTGTAGATATTGATGTCCTCTATAAAACTGTAGTACATCACTTTGCTCTATTGTCAATAATTTCCGCAGCGTACGCAATATAATGTTTTTTTTTCACACTTTGAGTTACATTATTGAAAATTTCATCCGGGTTTTTGAAAATATTCTATAGCCATGTTCATCAGGGATAATGTAGGAATCTAATGGTAAAAGAATTTTTCAAATCAGTCCAGTAGTTTCGAAGCCTATTCAACACATACAAACAAACAATCAAATGTTTTCTCTTTATATATTAGTATAGATAGAAATATAGATAAGAGATTGACAATTCCGATTGACAATATACAAAATAGTACAATATATGAAAACAAATGCAACATTACTTTATTTCCAATCCTTTTGTACGTTTAACATCTTTAAAGTGCTTTGAAGTGCCCGTTTTATTGTTTCGTTTAAATATTTATTTAAATCCCGTATACATCACGGCTTTTATGTCTATTTCGGGGTAGACAGTGGGCGTGATAATTACACTTGTCAGTTCTTCCAAATTAGGTCAGATAAGTGTACAACCCTGTATGTGTAACAGCGTTGCTTAGCAACAATGCCGACCTGCTTGGAATACCAACCAAGCATTGCACATATTCTTCCTCATCATACACCTGGACCAGGGGTCGGCAGACTTGTCAACCAGATGAGCCGAATATCAAGTTTCCGAATAGCAAGATTTTCCCATGCCTTCAGAGAGCCGCAACACGAACTTTATTATATAGGTACTGTAATGAAAGTCTAATTTGCTTCAGTGAGTTGTAAAAAGAACCAGATAATCCTATGGCAAGAGCCGCAGTCTGCCGACCCCTGGCCTAGACCCATAGGCTTAAACTCTATTCTTTCATGTACTGATGACGATTTCATTGATATTTTGCTGATATTATTAGCGGTTCTCAAACTTTTTTGGCGAAGGAAAAAGCCTTAATATAATTATAAACAACTGATTATATGTATTTATGAATAATCATATTGCAATGTAATATTACGTAATATTTAGTTGGAATATTTAGATGTAACCTTATAATCTCCCTTTGGTAGGTATTTTTTGCAGTATTTTAGCCCTAGAGTTCCGCGGAACACACTTTGAGAATGGCTGGTATAGTTTTATAGCTCGTAATAATTTAGATTGTAGGTTAGTTTATCATTTATATTTTACTAGACTGTTGCCCGCAATTTCGCTCCCGTTAAGAAGTATTATTATTAATTAGGTATAGTTTTTGCGGCTTTATTTTTGTTTAGCGTGTGTAAAAACGTCTTCATCATAGTAGCTCCAATCTTTAATTTCAGTTCAATCAGTCGAAAATCTAAGAGGATTTATACAAACTTTCATCCCCTATTTTATCCCCTTAGGGGTGGAGTTGATCAAAATCCTTTCTTAGCGGATGCCTACGTCATAACATCTACCTGCATGCCAAATTTCAGCCCGATCCGTCCAGTGGTTTGGGCTGTGCGTTGATAGATCACTAAGTCAGTCAGTCAGTCACCTTTGTGTTTTATATATATAGATTATAGACTTAGTTGTTGATCAATTAATCGTCGCTGCTTTTCTGAAAAATTATCCCGGGTGGATGCGTCTGGGATTGCCTGTATCCAAAGAAGAAGTAATCTCTGGTTGGACTGTTATCCAAATACTTGACATTGGCAGAGTCTTTATCAGATATCTGAGGCCAATTAAATAAAAAATAAGAAGAAGAGCAAGCATCGCAGAGACTTAATCATAGGAAGGATCAATTCATAGAAACGTGTAGTGTTAAACAGAGGAATAAACTTTTTGTTTTATTTCAGGAGAGATGTGGAGAGTATTGCTGTAGACAAATCATAATAATAATTAGATTTGTCCGTGCAATGATCTGTGTGCTACTTTTTTATTATTGCACCTTAACAAAGAGGATTTCATGAAAGACTGGTATCACTGACCAACAATGCCTGAAACGTGAGACGTTTCCGTGCCCCACCTGAATATCACACATCAATGTACTTCTTATTTTAATTGCTATAGTTCCTTGCGCAGACGCATGTAGGTTAGTGGGCAAGTTCTAATAGTGGCATACCAATCGTGCGGTCACACGTATATCCACCACTTAGGCAGACACAAATACTTAGTAACCAATGCGTCATTGTGCATACTTACTATCCCTAATTTTTTAATTGACATGCCTCTAGAGCAGCGTTTCCCAAAGTGGGGTCCACGCAATTCGAAAATGGACTCGACACTCGTTTAACCCTTTCGCTCCAAGCCATTTAAATGCAATACTAGATTTCGGTGCCAAATTTAACGAAAAAAGCAAATTCTTAAATAATTGCGGTAAATAATTATAAATATAATTTCGCTTGACGAGATCAAAATATCAACTGAGTATTTGGTTACATTGGGGGCATAAGAATTTTAGAAAGGCTTAGGTGGGGCATGGCACAAAAAAGGTTGGGAAACACTGCTCTAGAGTATTTCTTTTTGTCCTAGAAATTATTTCACCTACGTCCAAAATTTTTATAAAAGTATATACACTTCTATAACGTAAACTATATCTCATTATGTACTTAGTACATAAATTGTAATAAATTTTTAAAGATACTTAATTTAAACCTACTAATACAGCTATGATTGGAGAGTTTCTACTTATTACTTCTCGTCATATGCCTTTCCGAAATCTCGTAGAGCAAGAGTCAGAAGGACCTACGCGAAAAACATACTTTTAATTTTATTATATTCAAGTCAAACCTAACGTCCCACATATCATTATGAACACCCTAAATCTTGAAAGGCTTCGGCGCCCACATCGAAACTATCACCTATTTACGACAAGCATTCATCTGGATCTTTGCTTTATACCACATCCACTGACGCAACATTTCAATAATAATTCTTTGTTACACAATTACAATGAATAGTACAAACAACAACCTTCAAATGGATACAGATTGGACTTTGGACTGGAAGAAACAATCATTAGAAAGAGATAACTATATTTTTATCACTTGTGAAAGGGATGCAGATCTTTTCTCTTTCTACCTACAAACAAAACTGTATCCATTTGAAAATCGCCACGTGTACAACGGTATTTGGCATTAGGAGAAGAATGCGGAAGAACTATTATACTTTATAACTAAACATATATTAATAAAAATATTATATAATAATAATAATAATAATATATTAGTAAATACACACGTACATACATACATACAACCAAACCAAATATGCAAAAAAATCACGTAAAAGTAATGATAGCAGTGCAGTGAGCCGCCTCGCACGCTCGGGACCTCGTGCGTACTCGCATGCACAACATTGCAGATATGCATAATTACATTTATCTATCACATCTCCGGAGGAAGTGAAACTGCAAGGTGCAACCAATTACTATCACTTATGCAATCTTCATATGCATATTATTATTATTATTACACATTTAAAATGAAATGAATGAAATGAAAATCGTTTATTAGCATAGGCGTAGACCAGTGCAGAAGCCTTTAAAAAAGGCAAAAAGTGAAAAAAAATTATAGTAGGATGAGACCCATTGGAAAAGGAAGGAAATATACTGAAAATGAAAGGAAAAATAAATTACGGTCGATTCGGGAAGTGGGAGGGGGTGAGTTTTTAAGGGTAGAAATCGGTTTATCTCGATTTCCGGCAAAACTACAAGTCTTATGGAAAAAAGTTAAATAGCAAAGTTGTAGGTAATGTGCACTTGCTCATCGTTAGACTCTACCGTGACCTCGGAAAGGCGTATGGCGAGAAGAATATCACAAGAAACTCGTCAAAAACGTTAAAAAACAAAAGCAACTGTAACGACAGTCAGACAATATTATTTGAATAGAATAATAATAATAATAGTTTATTTTTTTTAAAATAACTATTATAAATTTGTTGCCTTGGCGCAAAAAAACCAGTGTAGATTTGTCTTGGCGCTGCACATTCGTCTTATATTTCTAAATAATAGGTACTCAATTACAATATGACTTAAATTAATATAAACTATTAAAAAAAAAAAAAAAAAAAAAAAATAAAAAAAATATAAATAGAAATGACATTTCGTATTTCTAATAAATAAGTAAGGTTATTATTCAATTGGTGAATTTATGAGTGACATTTCGTAGGTTTAAATTTAATTTGACATTATTTAGCATTTGGCATTGTCCACTTACATACTAATGTTATAATAATATATTACAAATCTACTATGTCATCCTATATATTATATACCTATGGGTAAACATAAAATGCCATAGATTATGTCCAAGCTACTACTAACGACTAACTATTTTGACGAATAAAAGCGCTCTATTGGAGCCCAATTACTAAAAGTAAATAAATAAATAAATAACATTATTTTAAGAACTATGTTACTAACCATATTTATAGCAAATAAATGAATTCGAATTTGATATTTTCGTGTAATTTATTGTAATTGGTGGATCATGCTGGGCTGTGTGGTATATGGCAGCCATTCTCAAAGTGTGTTCCGCGGAACCCTAGGGCTAAAATACTGCAAAATATTACGTAATATTACATTGCAATATGATTATTCATAAATACATATAAATCAGTTTTTTGTAATTATATTAAGGCTTTTTCCTTCGCCAAAAAAGTATATGGCATGTGTGCAGCCAAATAAACATATTGCAATGATGGGGCTTTAAAAGTCCCCCCCCCCCACACCCCCTGCATACCCCTCAGAGAGAACATATTAAAATGTAATAAATATGATAATATCAAGGAGATTTGCACAAAGCAACCTTGTTGAGCAAACATTCAACAACTGCATATTTCACAAGTTTTACTTAATCTTTATATGCATTCAAATTTGTTGACGCACGAAGAAGTAATCAATTGTGCGAATACTACATGATGAATTTCAATGATATTCAATTAAGTTTAAACTTCACTAAAAATGTAATACCTAGTAATAGCAACATTGGTTGATTACTAACAGCACAAACATGGAGACAATCGCTTAGGACTCAAAGTAATGAATAAACTTGGTGTTTGATGATTTTAATTTTATTTAAGGGGTTCTATGACGTGTGAATTTCTCATTGAATACTCGACATTAGCAGAATTGTCTTTAATAGATATCTGTGGGCTTATCACGAATTTAGTCTGGCTTTCGAATCGAGCTGTCACAAGTAAAACGGATCCGTTAGCAATCGGGATAATGAATTTTTACTAACGACTAACGAGCACCAGCAATCTATCAAATGAACGAAAGATCGAGACGTTCGAAAATTAACAAAAAGTAAGCGCTGCTCAAATTTCCATACAAATCGCTTGAAGCGAACTCGGTTCGAAAGCCAGACTAAAATTCGTGATAAGCCCACTGAGCCATTAATAAAAGAAGAAGAAGAAGAGTAATGAATAAACATGACTTAATCATGTAAATAACGTTCACAAATAACCAGACAGTACTATAAGACCAGCAATTGTTTCCATAATAGGATAGACAGAGAATATAGGCAGGCAATAAAAGTGGTTAGCGTTTTAGTGTTTTACATAAGAGCCCATGTATCGGTTCACTGACGACACAGTTTCTAGGAATTGTTTTCAGAACATCATTAGCCAAAGTGTGAGAGAAATAATTAGTATTTATTAGAGCTGCAACCGCTATTGTAATTGGAATCACATTAGTACATTCATATTAGTACCAATGTGATTCAAACACTTTTATATATCATACACAAATATCAAATTAATTTTTTTTTGATTGCATAGGGTCTTTAAGCTCTTAGGTTCTCTCAGTCTATGAGATTTCAGAAAGGCACATGACGAGAATAAATCACAAGAAATCCACCAATTATAACCTAAAGGTACAATTCTAGCTAAGGATTAATTAAGCATCTTTAAAAATTAAAACAATTAATGTAAATAAAGTAAGTAGTTCTAATGTAATTTTGTAGGTAGGCTTTATAAATAAATAACCCAGTGCTTTCTCATATACTAACACTATCCATTGACACTTCTGTCAGCTTCAAATGTTTATGACAATATAATTATTACAATTTGTTAATATGAAAACAAATATTTAGAACAAAATAACTCATTCATTCAACTCAAATAACTTTAGCAAAAAGACAGACTTTTATAAGCAATTTAAAGTTATTTATCCACAAATGCTTAATGAACAATAAACAATGCTAGATAAAACACAAGTTCGAGATAGGCTAATATACCCCGCGTGAGCCCATTCAGAGGTAATTACACATTGCACGTTAGATGAATATCTTACTGATAAAAAAGCTTGGACATAATCTATGTCATTTTATGTTTACCCTTAGGATGACAATGCTCCTATACAGCAGCTATTCTTCCACATCATAGTAGATTTATTATATATTATTATGACATTAGTATGTAAGTGGACAATGCCAGTATACAGCAGCTAAATCAAATTGATAATTATTAAATTAATAAATTTATACTTGTATTGATGGGTAAAAGCGCTCTATTGGAGCCCAATTACTAAAAGTAAATAAAACTTATTACTAAATAATTACAATAAAACTGAAATAAACCCCATAGTTAGTACAAGTATGGGAGGCACCAATGGTCTAATCTCACACCGACATCCTGTGCACTGATAACAACTAAACGACCAGAATACAATGCAATATACGGCATTTGCGAGGGAAATAACAACAAATATTCACGTCTAATCATTCTTAAAATAACAAATAATGATGTCACTGTGGCATCGTCTACTTCCTACGCGACTTGCTAGCGGTTTATCACATTCCAACAACAAAGGCGACCTCCAGCCTAACACCTAGTATAAATTATTAATTTCGTAATAGGTCAAATCATAACAATAACAAATCGTACGCGGCACACTTTCAAAAAACTACGGGAGTGACACAACCCTCTCGGCCGCATACCAAAAACAGACCCGTCTCGCTCTAACCCCACAGACGACCTTTAGAGTGAACGAAACGGCAACATCTGCCAAAAAGTTTACTAAACGAACAATAAACTATTTACACGCGCTGCCAAAGTATTACAAACTTTTTGAACGCTTTAAAAATATAAAGAAAACCAATCCTCACCGATTACGAGTCACCATAAATCCAAAAACAATAATCAGGAGCGGCTATCCTTTAAAAACTAAGACAAAACACAAATATAACACTTTATTCACTGTACAATATCACTTAACACTTAAAAATAACCAATCAATCACATCCAATGCGAGTTAATAACAAACACTCGCGTCGAAAAACTGTTTACTATGAATAACTAGTGACATTAGACATTTTAATTAAAGACGTCCGTCGCGCTCGCTGGACAATCGGCCATTTTTGCTATACGAACGAAAGAAGGCCGTCTCGAACCAATAAACGGCGAATAAACAAAGCGAATGGCCATGTGGCGCCATCAAATGTCATTGGGCTGTCACTTTGCGTTCAGTTTATGCAAGTGCGACGCATATATTAAGTTGCAAAAACTATATTTAAAATTTAGAAATCTCGCAATTTTAAATAACAGATGTGAATTTACTCTTTAAAAATCATATACATTTATACAAGACCATTATCGCCTTGTCTATAATGAAACAAACGGTTACATTTCCAAGACGATGTTTTAGATATTAATAAATTAATATTGAAATACTGGACTGGGAATTAGGATCATTATTTAAAATAAAAGGGAAACATTTATTAAAATTGAAAATCATATATTATTCTTAAATAATTTTTTGACTTATTAATAATTGCACACCATCAGTGCATTTCTGTGAGAACAACCTACTGTTAGGGTCAAAATGTCTTATTTTATGTTGCTTTAAGCAGAACGATGTTTTAAATTTACTCGGGCATATGTCACAGTGATACGTCGGAGCCCAGTGTTTCCTTCTTAAATGCTCCATACGTCTGGAAGCAGAGAGGAACCGCTCATCACACTCCGGACAAGGGTAGGGCTTCTCTCCAGTATGTATCCTCGTATGGTACACCAAAGCAGCTTTTGTGACAAACTTCCCACCGCAGATCTCGCATGTGAAATTCCGTTCCCTCGTATGTTTAACTATATGACTTTTCAATTTACTTTGAGCTGAAAACTTCTTATCACACCAACCGCACACGTACGCTTTGCCGTTCCCATGCTCAAACTTGATGTGGACCCTCAAGGAACCTTTCTGTATAAATCTTTTGTTGCAAATGTCACACTCAAACCTGTAATCAGGAGTTCTATTATCATACTCCTGACTCCTGATCATTCCACATGACTGTAATGATAGATGTCTCTTGAAGCTATTGTTGTTTTTGTATATTTTGTTGCAAGTAGGACACACTTTGTCCTCGTGTGACCTGACATGCATCTTCAGAGCATGGATGTTATCATAAGTCTTTCCACATTCCGAACACATAACTATGATATGACTCTCGGATTGGTGTAGCCTCAGCAAATATGGTGAACCAAATTTCTTCGGGCATTCCGGGCACTCATGCGTTTTAGGCGCATGCACTCTTAAATAATGTGATTTTAAATTGGTGCTTCTGTGAAATATTTTTAAACACAGTGTGCATTTGAACACATCATTTTGCCTTTCGAATATACTGTCCATGGCATCCGAGGCGCCTGGTGAGGGAAGCTCATAATACTCACGCTCATGTTGCTTTGGTTTATTTCTCTTCTTAGTTATTGATTTTAATCTCTTTAACACTTTATGTTTTGTTTTTGTATTTACTTTATTATCTAGATGTAATTCAAAGTCTAAATTGCTAACGGTAATATAAACAGACTTGGCTGTTGTATTATTTGGTAAACATTGAACCAGCTTATCAACTATATTGTGCATCTTTTCATGTGCATTTCGACATGTTTTCATAAAATTATAACAACTTATAGAGGCTTTTGCGCAGTCTTTACAGATATTACTATCCTCATAATCCTGAAACTGAAGTAATTTAGTGTTGAAAATGTAACACTAATCATTTGTTTTCAGGTAATGTCCCAAAATTAAATAAATACTAACCTCTTGTCCTAAAATAAAGTTTACTAACTCCTTTATTGTCAATGATTCGTTGTTTTTTAAAAGCATCTCATCGTACATGCATATCGCATCCTCTCGGATCTCTTGTAAACATAACATACAAATGTTTACATCTCTTACTAAGTTATTTAAATACTTTGTTATTTCTAACATTATGTATGAGTTATCACACAGAAAACGCTACTTTTTATCTTATTAATAATCGGATACCACAATTTGGCCATAAATTACACATTTTTATAAAATTTACATACTTCTCCAAAATTACCCATCGCAAAAATAAAAACAAAGCATAACTTTTTTTTAATGGCCTTGGAACATAAGTATTTGTCTTTAAAAGCTATGTTTTAGGATCTCATTAATTAAATTAATTCTAATTATTTTCATAACAAAAACATATATCAAAACTTTATTCAGAATGTCATAGCGTCATCTTCCGAAGGCGTTCAAAATGTAGTACACATTAAAGTACACATATACCTTCAATTCAACCATATAGAAAACATAAATCTTCTAATAAGCATTGTTTAAATAAAATTATGATAACAAAATAAAACTATATAGTGTTACAAATAATTATTGTTTAATAATAATACCAATCTTGCCGGTTATAATTTATATAATAAATAGCACATACGTTTTGAACGGTCTCACTCTGTTCGGAATTGCAATAATGTGACTTTAATGGCGTCCTCTTTCAAGTCGAATGCCATTTCTCTCGATATTTCCTCGCTACTTTTCAATTTTTGAACGAAAAATAGTTTTGACAAACAAAATTAAGCGAATGTTTCGTGTTGTTTACTTTTTGAATTTGAATTATAAGTGTGGTTTTTCGTAATTCGAGGGTTGTCGAAAAATGACCAACAGCTCTTTCGTTAATAAGTTATTAGCTGACATCCTCAAAAATGTAAACGGGAAACATTGCAGGATATGTCTGAAAGACATAATATCGCCTGAATCTTTGAGTTTTGAAGATATGGTAGCTAAGGAGGAATGCGAGTTATATGAAGTAAAACAACTCATGTGTGATGTCCTCGGCCCCGAAGTAAGTATTTATAACGAAGTTAAGTCACGAAGTTAGGTTATGTTGAGCAAAAATTAATCAAATAGAATATGTTTCAGGCACTAACGATGCTGCCAGGCTTGATGGAGGTGTGCATGGATTGCATACAAGCCTTGATGGAGTGCCACAGTTTCATACTGAAATATAGGAACACGAACAAGTTACTAAATGATGTATTAGACAACGCGTTAGATACAATTTGTAATGTTGAAAATGATTCACTTGACGACAACCAAATGCTGTTCTTAGTAGCGGATCCGTGTGATTCCAAAGCCGTATTGACGGCCAGAGCAGACAGATATGAAGAAGTCAAAAGTCATTTGAGATGTAAGAAATGTGATAGAGAGTGCTATTCTGATAAGGACTATGAAGAGCATCGGCGTTTTGTGCACGGTGTCCTCCCATGTGAGATATGCCAACAAACATACCTGGAGGAGGAGGAGTTGGAGAAGCACATGAGGGAGATGCACACATACCAATGCAACGAGTGCATGAAAGTGCTGCATTCGAAAAGAGCAATGGTCTCACATTTGCATAAAAAGCACAGATCAGCAAAGTACATCTGCAAGCGATGCGGCCTGATGTGCCCTACAGTTAACAAACTGATTCTACATGAAAGTTCACATTCTAAGATGGAGTGCCCCAAATGTTCAAAGACCTATTTAACTGTTGGAAGTTACACTAAGCATCAAAACCTGTGTCTATCTGGCTTGTACGACCCCCAACCGTATAGAAGCAGATTGAAACAGTCACACATCTGTGTAGAATGCGGCAAGGGATATAGCACTCCAGGTGGGTTGAGAGTGCATGAGAGATTCACCCATGAAAATGAGATCCCTCATCGATGTCCACATTGCCCCAAAGCGTTCACAGCACCCAGTTACTTGAAGGCACACTTGATCACTCACACCGGGGAGAAGAACTTCAATTGCACCCTTTGTAATAAGAACTTTGTTACCAAGGAGGCGTTGTTGTATCATACGAGAAGACATACGGGGGAGAAGCCGTACAGCTGCAAGCATTGTGATGAAAAGTTTGTAAATTCGTCTGCGAGGGCTGAGCACATCAAGTACAAGCACTCCCAACCGACACTGAAATGCAGCATATGCTCAAGAATGTTTGTTACTAAGTTCTTTCTAAGGAAGCACTTTGCCAAACACTTTGACCCTTCCAGCAAACTGTTCAACAGGTCAGGTCCGGCCGATGTGCCCAGTGTGGAGAACAGGAGGGCTAAAATTGAGCCATATCCATTAATTGAATTAAAGACGTAACACTTTTTAATACAAGGTGGAGCATGGGAACCTCCCACATTTCAAAAATCTTTTAGCATGCAAATTTAGAACAACAGTTCCCATACTAAATGTGAATGTACATAATCTTTAACATGTCTTGAGATGTGGGAGATTCTCGTGCCCCACCTTGTACATTAGTAACAGATTAAGTTCAATCAAATTGTACAGAACAGTTTATTAAAACAATATCAATGATATCAGAATTTTTATTAAATTTTTGGTAAATACAAATGATAATGACTTATTATTGCTCATCCGATTATTGACTCAGTATGCACAAGATACTATAGTTAAGGCTCAAAAGATTTCACAACTTTATACATGCTAACAAAATGTCAGTGTATCAAAGTGGGGACGGATTCCCAATTCACCAACCCAACGGGTAATCATGTCAAAAAGCCATCATAATGCCACTTCATCACCAGCAGCTGCATTTTGGTTTGATTGCTTCGCATCTGGCATATACAGCTTACTCTGTGGGTTATAATGCCTTTCAACATGCTTCATCAGCTGTGTGCGAGTCACAAACTTGGACAGACACATGTGACAGTTGTGCTTTGGACCAAAATGTTTTCTGTGTTTATGTTCCATGCGTCTGGACGCTGAGAGAAAACTTTCATTGCACAAATCACAGGGAAAGGGTTTCTCGCCAGTGTGCAGCCTCGTGTGGTAGACCAGTGCAGCCAAAGTGACAAACTTGCCACCACAGGTTCCACATTGAAAGTTGCGCTCTTTGGTATGCTTAACAATATGCATCTTCAGCCTGCTGACCGCATCAAACTTTTTATTACACCATTTGCATGTGATCACTTTCCCAAACCCGTGATCTATTTTCAGATGTGTACGCAAACCATTCTTCCGCACATACCCTTTGTTGCAAATATCACAGAAGAATGAGGGGTCCTTATGTCTTACTCCACAGTTTTTGGAATGGAATTTGAATGTCCATTTATTTAAATAGCTCTTCTTGCACTTGGAGCACTTCAACACTTCATGTTTGTCAAGATGTGTTCTGAGTGCATTCCTTGATGCAAGTTGCATGAAGCACACTTTGCAGACGACAGCCTCATGGTGGAGTCTCTCGTGCTGTTTCAACATCTTGTTAGTGCTGAACATCTTCTCACATTTGCAGCATTGTATTGTCTTTGGGTAGTGCATCCTCTCAACGTGCTCATTGAGCTTCTGCACAGTGGAGAACGTTCTAGTGCAATGACTGCAGTTGTTTATTGAGTTGTCATGTGTCCGGAGATGTCTGTTCAATGCAAATTGGGACTCAAAGTGCTCCCCACACTGCTCGCACTCCGCCACACTCTCACATTTGCTTTTCTCATAATTGCTACGACTCTTAACAAGTGTTTTCACCTTTTTTAACGCAGTCTCTTTGCTATTTAAGTTGTGTCTCTTTCTGCTTGTGTAAATTATTGAATTATTGTTGTTTATGATGATATATAGAGTCTGTGTCGACGGGCTCACTGCTTCTGTCTGCGTTATACTGTCATTTAAGCGATTAAGGATACTTCTCCAGTTCTCATTTGAATATTCACATTGTTTCATAAATAAATAGCTGTTAATGACACTTTTCGCGCAACCGCCGCATAGCTCCTGAGGCATCTCGTCATTTATATCAATCTGTAACCACTGTAAAGTAACACAATATTGAATAATTGATCCAGTTATGACATTACATGGCCTAATGATCGTTCAACTCAAATTTAATAAGAAATAACTTACACCAAGATTCTGGAACATGTCATAGAATGTCACAGACTCATCACAGTAACAAGTCGAATGTACTACGGTGGTATCAAGGCAAACATTATAATTCTCTGTAGATACTAAACATAACCTACAAATGTGTTCGTTGGTTCCGCTTATGAACTTTAGCGCCGAAACCTTTATTGCAGTCTTAGTAACCATTTTTAAACATTAAATGTGTAATTTCAAAAAACTAAAATCATCATAATATTAAATCAAGGCACAAACGAAACTGACACAAGCGACTGAGCATTTGACAAGTGACAGTTAACCAAAAACTATTAACGGGTATATTTTGTTTCAAGGCAAAGGCTACGATCCAAGAGCATTGACTTGGTTATTTATGACTACCCACTTCAGATATAAACTTACACACCTATATCGTTGTAGGAAAAAAACTATGAATGTACTTTATTTAGTCGTGTCGTTATATCGTGTACATTGTCTTGTACACTTTATTTCTAACACAGCTTATAAATTCAACACAAAAGGCTTATCCAATGGAAGTGAAATAACAAAAACAATAGTATATAACAACTTTATTAAATAATGACTTAAAACAAAGCGAGTAATCAAAGGAATAGACTAAATCATTTAAATATAATATTTTACAATTTGCATAAACAATTTCCATCACAAATTTGTTGTTCGTGATGGAAATAATCTCAATTCATTGGAAAAGTAATTCATTAAATTTTACGAACAAGAAAAACAATATACAGAGGCGTACGTAACAAACAACAAATAAAATGACCTTTGTAAATGCATTTATAAAAATAGTTCTACGTAATAATCCAATTTGAACCGAAACTGCATTCAAAACTACTTAATAAAAGCCAAATTAATACTGGAATATTTTACAATGAGTTCATAATAATTCCAAAAAATTCATATCCGTACAAAAATCAATAACCCGCAAAAAAAACTATTATATACAAATGATCGATAATCGGTCGTGTTTGAGCTACTCTATTCTCTATGGTCTATTTATATTATCGACAATAGTAATGAGCGATTGTTGCTTATTTGGTTTTGTTTCGTGCAAATGGATCTACATCCCTAATGAATAAATATTTTTACAATCTGAATACATTATGATTTTAGTTGAAAAATATAAATTTCATTAAGTACTAATTGTTCGTGTGTTTGCGTGTATGTCCTCCGCAGCCTCGCTCGCATCCCCGACATATAAATAAACCTATTTCTCCTTATTCAACGCTTCAATAAACTCTTCTAATTTTTCCTGAACTTGTCTCACTCGTTCTATTAACAAAAAAAAGATCATTAATAAAAAAAAAACCAGAACAACGGTCTAGCTTCTGACTCCACTCTGCCTGATGCTAAGATAAAGTGCAGACAGGGCAAACTCCTTTCAACACAACTATATAATGTGAAGTAGCAAACAACTTACTTAATTCTTCCGCCAGCTCCACTCTTCTGCCGGATAGTAATTTCTTCTTCAAGTCATGGTCCGTGGACATCTGAGAATAGTAACAAAATTAATAACCGACACTTACCCAATAGCCTCTTGTTGACTTCGGTCTATTTTTGTAACATTACAACACAAAACTAATTTTGTAAAACCTAATATAACTGGACTCTGACCCATTAAACAAAAAAATCCAATCTTGCGACCCACCTCTTGACTGTCATACAAAAACGGGGGTTTAAATATTGATAATGCTCAGAGATTCTCTAGTAGCGAGTTGCAGAACTACTTAATGCAATCTTATTTATTCTAATTGGAATGAAGGACTGACTATTAGCACATACCAGGGGTCGACAGACCGCGGCTCGCGAGCCGCATGCGGCTCTTGCCATAGGATTATCTGGCTCTTCTTACAATACAATAGTATATAATAAAGTTCGTGTTGCGGCTCTCTGAAGGCATGGAAAAATCTAAAAACTTAATATTCGGCTCATCTGGTTGATAAGTCTGCCGACCCCTGGCATATACCAACTCAATATTCGAGCCATAGATTGGAAACTACTACTCTATGGTATTCTCTTAAATGATTCTGTGCATATAACTTGTCATGACCCACCTCATCGAGTACCTCCCGGAGGTCTCTGTCTAACCTGTCTGCCTCTCTGTTGTGCAGCTGTTGCCTGAGGGCGTTGGCGGTCGTGTGCAGGGTCTGTTGCACGCGCCAAAACATCACCACCTCACAGCACTCCTTCTGCAACACAAAGCACAATTCCAGCAGTTGGCTTTACACTGTCATGCTCTACCACCGTATACTCGAAATATTATCAAAAACTTACGCCTGTACCATTTTGTTGGCTATACAGATAGAAACTCTTCTTGCAGTCATGTGCTCTGGACATCGCTTTCTGGAGGAAGTTTCTGGAAGACGAAAAAGGTACATTAGAAAAACAGCACACACAATGATTTTCAAATGGGTACAGTTTTTCCAGTGTCGTGAATGGCAAAGGAGATATCTGCATCCCTTTCACACATGATAAGAATATAGTTATCCCTTTCTAATGATTGTTTCTTCCTGTCCAAAGTCCAATTTGTATGCATTTGAAGATCGTCAATTGTACATATAAAAACCCAGTAAAAACATTTGCGTCCGCGACCAGTGCAACAAACTGACAACCACTGTCACATACTTGAGATAGAGCGGTCTCCACGTGTCTCTAATGTAGTCATTGTCCACGTGCACGTCCTTCCGCCGCAGCGTATCTCTGACGGAGACGAGCTCGTCGTAAGTGAGCGCCGGCCTGCTGCTGGCCACTTTCTCCAACTCCGCACGAACTGCTCCCCTCTGCTGTTGCTCGGGAGACGCACTCTGCCAATACATCCAGCGTTCACTCCAAGACGGACCTGAATAACCACCAAAATCAATGTCTAGTCTTTGCATTAATAGCATGCGAAAGTAATTAAAAAATCACCAGTGAGCTCTTTAATCTCTTCATCGACGTCATTGAGCCGTTCCTTGATGGCTTTCTCCATCAGTTTGACGGCCTCATCCCAATCACCGCGGGAGCTCACGCAGCGATCTTGTAATGCATTCACTTGAAGCACTCGGAGCACCTTTAAAAAAAAATTACTAACATATAACGACCTATCACTCTAATGTGGTTAATGTTGGTTAAAGTTGGCAACACCCACAACTCGACCTATATAACAAGTAAGTACTAACATCTTGAGCTCTATCCTCCCACTGATGTCTGGACAGAGCCTCCTCGACAGCCTGCTGTATGAGCGGTTCGAATATAGCATCGGATTGTTCCACATCTTTGCCCATCATATTCCTGAATTCTTCACCGAGTGCTTCCCGGCCGGCCCTAATGGACTCCAGAGGCAAATCGTTTTCGGCCCATTCACGCAGCTTTATATCCACCGTTGTGTTGAATTTGTCTGCAAATTACAATTAAATTTTCCTTATAATACAACACACTTTATTTTGCTAATAACAAAATACACTAACAATTTTCTAAATACCTTTACGATTGAATATAAAATAAAAAAACCTATAAGTGCATTTGGTTACTTTAACGACACTATTATTTTTATACCCTGGCATTTTATGACCACAGTCCACCTGGTACTAAGCCAGAGTGAAGACAACTCCATACAACAGTTGGATTCTGTACTTTACATCTTAACCTGACTACTTCTAAGCTGTCTACCCGAAATAAGAGTGCCTCTAATTATAACTACTTTTAGAAAAGCTGGACCTAAGTGCAGAAACCTGAGAATACAATAGCTTAC
Organism: Tineola bisselliella; assembly: GCA_028551675.1. Classification (NCBI taxonomy): domain Eukaryota; kingdom Metazoa; phylum Arthropoda; class Insecta; order Lepidoptera; family Tineidae; genus Tineola; species Tineola bisselliella. Next base: position 26,655 of record JAPWLS010001614.1, read on the forward strand.
TATTATTAATGTCATATCGGTCCAGCCAAGCCCGTGTCATAGCACTGTTGTTCTTGTAATGGATTCGGTGGGCAGTTAAAGGAACTGTGGATGGACACAAATGGGTGGACACTGCTGGGATTCAAAGGTGCGAGGAGTGCTTATTACCAATATCGTCGAGCGCAGCAGCTGCGGCGGGGAGGTACACGTGTTCCCAGACCCTGGTGGCGGCGGCCGTCCACAATGCTTGCCTCAGCCTGCTCTCCCACACGCTGGCTGGCACTGCGCTCAGAGCAGCACTGCGGTCCAGCAGCAGAGTGCGCGCGCGTTCGAACAACTCACTGCGATCCAACTCGCGCTGTCTACAACACACGCATTAATAAAGTCGAAGATTTAACTCTACTATAGTTTAGTTTTAAGGAACCGACCTTGGGAATGTGTTCTTCCATTCTGTCTCCAGGTTATACCGCATGGCTTTGAACGAGTCGGCCTGCTGCTCCACGGACGCGCGCACCATCCTCCAGAAGCATTCGGCCACAGCGAGGGATAAATTGCGCGTGGTCACCTGCGACGGTGTCACTAACCCATCCCTGAACAATTATCCTTGTATATTATTCGCAGCTGATATAAACCGCGCATAGACATTGCAGCTTACTTGAACAACTTGGAAGTCCTGAAGAACCGTTCCTCGTACTCCCTTATGCTCTGTATGGAGTCCTCCTTCCTGCTGCGCCCGGTCACCACGGCGTAATAGCCGAGCGCCTTCATCGGGAATAATTTACCTTCCAGTATACGACGGATCTGTCAAAATCGAACGCATTTTTCACTCTAAATGACATTCAGTACTTAATATTATATCTATTGTTTTAAATCAGTCTTTCCCAAAGTTGTGGGCGCTGGAGGGCTACAGGGGGGCGGTAAGGGTTTAATTAAACTCCAGGTGACACTAACTCTACAAAATAACTAGACGAAAAAGTTTGGGAACCTCTGTTTTAAATGAATGAAGGCGTTATTACAGTTGTTTATTGTATTATTAAATATAATTGTATTTTGACAACTCCAAGTGTTCCAATTGGAATCTACGAATGATGTAAGAGAACAAATACGCTTATTCTTTTAAAAGGTCTTACCCTATTAGGATTTGTGAGATTTTCTTCAGCCAAATCGACTTTGGTCAACACAAATATAGTGCGCTTGCCCGATGGGTCGCACGATGACACCAAATCTGTCACATTACTTCTCTCAGCATCTACGGAACCATCCTGAAACAAATAAGAATCCAGTTATGACAATGTAAAGACACCTGCTCTTTATGGTAAGAACTGGTTCTAGCCAGTAACTCATAAATATAACAATTCATACCTGAATACAAAGTATGATTGCATTGGGATTTTCCATATAATGCTTGGTCATTTGCTTGATGGAGTCGCGCGTGTCCGACGCCATGTCCACGGTCTGGGTCTGAAATCCACAACATGGGACGTTATGCTTGTTCATTTGGCATAAAGCTGACCCTATATCTATATATACGTACAGAAATAACACCAGGCAGATCCACCAGCACCATCCTCTGCAGCCCGGGCCCCTTCACGGACATTGATATCACTTCCGTGGACACAGTGCGGCCACCTCTCACGCTGTTCCTCATGCGCAGTTCCACCTCCCTGAAAGCACAACTCCATGAGGCCCAGGACACCCTTTCAATGGCGAGCAAAGAGCAAAGAGCAAACGCACCTTCTCAAATCAGACAAATCGGATTCTTTATTTAAATCAAATTCTCTCGCTGAATCACGAAACTGAGCGACGTGGTAGGGCCCTTCTGACAAGGTTACTTTTACAGGAGCTCTGAAATATACAGTTGAATTATTATAATGTTCTGTATAATGAAAGAAATCACCTTGTACATATATTGCAAGCACCTGGTGCACATTTCCCCAGCACCCCTCGGGAATATTCTAGCCTGAGCCACCATCTCCAGCACACTGGTCTTCCCTGCGCTCTGATCGCCGACAACCACTACTCGTGGCAGCCGATCCCCCTCCGCAGACTCCCAGCCAGATAACTCGTCCAACACATTGGAGTACATGTCTATTAGTGAACGCTGAAACATGTTCATCAGATAAAAAGATGAAGACAACAGATTCTATAGAGAAAACATTGCGGGTAGTTCTCAACTAATCTATATTAGCATGTACCAGTGTTTCCAACAGGGAGCAATTTGATTTCTAAGAGGAACAATTCGAAAATGGACTCGACACGAGTTTAACCCTTTCGCTTCGGGCCATTTAAATGCAATGCTAGATTTCGGCGCCAAATATAAAAAATCTTAAATAATTTTTAAATTAGGTATAATTTCGCTTGACGAGACTAAAATATCAACTGGGTGTTTGGTTACATAAGGGGGGCATGAGAATTTTAGAAAGACTAAGGTGGAGCATAACACAGGAAAGCATGAGAAACATTGGCATATACTATATATTAGTAACTCTGCTATAGTTTGTTGCAAGGCACCTTGAGCTTCCTCGCAGGCGGCTGTCTGCCCTGCCTCAGCAGCATGTTTTGCTGCCTCAGCTCTCTGTTCTCCTGCTCCAGCCGCTGCAGCTCGCGTTGGTAGCGCGCTTGCAACGAGAGCACTTCCTCTTGCAGCACATGGACACGTCTTTCTGATGACAAGACACACTTTATCCTATACGTAAATATTATCAAATTTACAAGCTTAAGATGTAAACTATTAGTACAAGCACAATTTCGTAACTAATTTAACCTTCAAATACATAGAAGTAAGTATCATAATATAATAGTACATAGAAGTATGAGAAAAAAGAAGGACCACAGTAAAAATATTACAATGCTTTGATTAAATAACCTATCTGAGGATAACGCAAAAGTTACGCAATTCTCAACCCAAACAAATATGATATAATATTCATAGTGATTCGTTCTGTATATTGTTCTGACAGTCCTGTTTCTGTTGTCTTTGTCTTAAATGAAACTCAAATACATACCATATACATTGGTATCGTCGCCCGTTGATCTCGCAGTCTGTGGGGCCGGCCGACTCTGCAGGTTGTTCACGATTTTTGGTGATGCCTCTGCAAATGCAAACACACGCAACTTACTTCACGATTGTTCATGTTGTCAATGATACTTATTAATTCCTATATCTATTCATAAACGCTTAAAAATAAAATTTAGTTTGTTAATTGAAATTGTTTATGTATTATATTATATTGCTGTGCCCTGACCGAGTGTCACATTGACACTAAACTGTACTGACACCTTAACTATAATTGTGACATGCAATTAAGATATTTGAATTAGAATTTGAAAATATATGGGAGCTGTGAAAGGAAATCTTTTTTGTATTATAAACATAGCCAAATCTACAAAATTACAATTTTTCAAGAGAGATTTAAAGTTGTTATTATGCATAGTTCATCTGTGTTGATTGAGTAACTCAGAAAGCTTTGAGTAAATGTTAATTTTATGAATTACTTATAGAATTATATTGGAGGAGGAGGAAGAAGGGGGGGGGGGGGGGGGGGGGTTATATTACAAACCGACAGAATGCTGGTCCTGCGCCTGCGTGGCGGCGGCGGCGACGGCGTCCTCGTAGCGCTGCGCCAGCCACTCCTTGAGTTCGGCGCTCCTCTCGCGCAGCCGCGGATCTGCACCCAGCCATAACACGCGATCAACACCTACATATAGTCTCTGCTAGATCACTTACACTAACTATACTATGTTATTACTATGTAAATACTTTGTTAATTAATATTTATGTTATATGTGTTTTACATTGTAATACATTCAACACTTTGCCATCATCTGACAAATTATTATACAAGTTTAAGCTGTCACAGAGGAAGCTCTGAGACTTTTTTAAGTCGACGAAAGAGACATCTGAGCCCATTTTGGGAAACGGGATGGAAAGAGAAACGATGTCGTGAACACAAAGAAGATATCTGCATCCCTTTCACACATGCCTCAACTTTGACACAATAGGAATACAGATATCTCTTTCTAATGATTGTTTGTTGTAATCGTTTATACAATTAGCATAAGGTTAGCTCTGATACTTCCGTCAAAGAGTCAGAAAGCGTGCGCTTACTCATCGTTAGACTTTACAATGGCTGCGGAAAGGCGTATGACGAAAAGAAGACCACAAGAAACTCGTCGTCGACAAATTAGGATTGCTATCAGAATGTGTATTTACAGCTTAACTATATTTAATAAGTGTAAGCAAATTTCAGTCACATAATTCACATTTAAAAAATTATCTTTGGTATATCTGTGTTTTGTAAATAAAATTACTGGTTTGTGTTCAATCAGAAAATAAAAGTGTTTCATTGATGTAACAACGGTAGCTCCACCTAGTAGTGTACGAAGGAACTATTTGTGTATACATATAAGTGAATTCCCATCCAATGTTTAAAAGCAACCTTACCAATATGTAAGCTATCACCAATCACATCTTTGGCATTGATCAGTGTGGTCGTGAATTTCCCCCACTGCTCGTTGTCAGGAAGCAATTCGTTCAGCCATCCCATGTCTGGTAGACCATCCTTCCATTCCTCATATTTCTGAAATGTTACATTAAAGAAATAAAGTTTTCATTCTGTTATACTATATGTGCTCCTTGGCCTGTCAAATGAATTTTAGAAGTTAATTATTTATTAATACCCCGCTTTACGCGACCCCGTTATACGCGGTTTCACTATAACGCGAAATTCAAATTTATTATTAAATTACGCGAAAGAGTGCATATAAACATAATGTAGTCATCAACTTCTCTATGGTCGCGGGAATTTCAGTTAACGTGTTTTTTTCCGGAGCGTATCCCTCGCGTAAAGCGGGGAATTACTGTATTTATTTAAATTAATAATAATAATTAGAGATGTTCCGACTAGTCGGCCACTAGTCGGTAAAGCCGACTATCCGGCCACTATCGTAGTCGGCGACTAATCGGTAAAAAGCGCCGACTATCCGGCTTCTTACTTTGTGTCTATTTCTCAATAAAATGTATGTATTACTTCCTTGTAAAGAAAATATATTTATGACATTTATCAAACAAAATTAGTATCTTAATTAGAAAACAAGTTAACATAATATTTAATGACATATGTTGCAATTCTGCATGATGATATTTGAAACTATCATCAAACTAGTTGAGCTGTAAAACTCAAAAAACTTTTTTTGTTATTTATATTTGTCCACATGTCAGTAGTGACTGAAATTGCAGCGAATCAGCTGTAAACGAAGCGTCACGAGAATCCCCTAAACCGTAGTCGGCTTGGCCGATTAGTCGGCCGACTAGTCGGCTTATTTACAACCGACTAATCGGCTAGTCGGCCAAAGTCATAATCGGCACATCTCTAATAATAATGTTAATTTTCCTAAGGTACCAAAACCCTATATACAATCTTGCTCTATCTACAGAACTAATTGTAAAACTGTATTCCTGTAAATTTCTTCCCAACATTAATAACAAAATTTGCATGTGTGTGTGTGTGTATATATATATATATATACTAGAATAAATACAAGTACCATCTTATAACATATAATATTATGTTATAAATTAATATTAATATATACATATATAACAGTAGCAATAAGGTAAGAATACTGCATTTATTAACAATGAATAGCTCTTGGGTTTCTTATAGGAAATATTCACAAACAAAACATGTACCCATTATAAAATTACACCTAACAGCCATTACAAGTGTTAAGGTGTTAGGTTACCTCAAGCAATAATAAAATTTAATTGCACATTGAAATTTTAGAATGCAAGCAAACTTAATTAAACACACCTTGTTTAGAGTCATTCCTCCGCCCACGGCTCCTCCCAACACGATATATCTAATCTTTAGAAGACCTCGGACAGCTCTTGCAACCAACATACCATATTTTCTACTTTGAATATGTCTAGGGTCTATTGGCCTCCGCAAAAGCATACTACGGCCGTTCCACACCGAGAAGGCAACTGCCCTTTTGTCAATACATGACCAGGCCGGCCCTTTTCTCATGGTAAACCTGAAATTTTTACATTTTTCTAATTGGCTCTCTTATTTTTCCTGCTGTGTTCTACCAAAAGTTTACTACTATACGTACCTCATTTTATTGTGTAAAATACGAGACATGTTTGTGATGTTTCGCTTTCTTAAACCATAGCAATTTAAATATTCTTCGGTCTACCCCTATTTCATAACCCTCCACCGGTGGTTATGCTAACACACGATCACGTAATATTATATACAATTATATTGTAAATATTGTTTGGTAACTAAAAATAATTACATAAGACCTACATGTATAAAATAATATTAAACAAATTCATTTTTGTACTAAATGACATACTACGATTTCAAAGGCCATTGCTCGATTTTATGGGTCGTTTCGTAATTTCGGCTTGGGTTTTCAAAAAATTTTAAACATTTTATTTAGTTTAATGCAAAATAATTAAGTACTTAGTATAAACACTAAGAAATAATGTTTTAGTATTTTAAATATAGTAAGTTTTTTATATTAATATGGTATGGTATATTTTCATGGTAACATCAAGGATATAAACGTCAAAATATATGCACTCTGATCGTGAGGGAGGAAGTGTCTGTGCGTTTTAAGCGATTTATTAACATAAAATAAACGTGTATATCTTATTTATTATAACTAAACAGTGAGCATTAAATAAAGTTATCATTGTGGTACATTATTTGTACAAAACTTGCTGTATATCAAAGATATGAGTGCTCAATAGCGAGTCTACTTCCCATGTAAGTTCATATTCTGGCTTATATTATGTGGGAGAGCACGGTGTCAAGGTTGATATCTGTTTATTTTAGTTCTGAATAGTCCTGGTGAGTGTTTTGCGCCACGGAAATGATGATATCACACTTAGCTTGTCTAGAATTTTAATAATGATGTAATTATATTTATGCTTATATGTAATTGTGAGGTTTCTGCGTTATTTTTAGACTTTATAGTATCGCACGTATGTTTATATATATGTTTATTATAATTACGCACTTGCACACAAGTTTTCCTTCGAACTCTCTGTTGCGTTTTAAAAATACAAGCTCTAAATAGACACTACATGAATTGTTAAAAGCACTTGTATTGATTATGGTCTGGATTTTGGTCTTTTTATTTACGGTAGAAGCTATAACAATGTTTAACTATAAAATTATAGTTGTAATAAATAAACACTGTGGTTGTTCAAATGTAATTTGATCCAGCATCTCAGGTGTCTAGCACTAGAAGCTAATAGCTTATTTTTGTTCCATAACATTTTCAACTGGTATCATTATATGCAAATCTCTGTGATAAATTGTCATCCAAGGTTATATTCACGGGCGTAGCCAGCCATGGGCTCAGGGTGGGGCAGCAGTCTAAAATAATATGTAGCTAGCCAATACCCGCGGTCTTATTCCGGTTATTTTTTTCATAAAAAAAGGTTACACCCACACCCCATAGCATAGCATGTGTAATTCGAATTACCCAAAACAGATAACTACGTCCAAGGTTATATTCCTGATAAAAACACATTTTTATTAACATTTAAAAAAGTTATTATATGGGGTGAGGACATAGTATACATGTATTAATCAAAAATAAATTATTAAAAAAACCATACATTAAGTTTATAAGATTAACCACTAGCGTGATACTAAAAGCTGGATACATTTAGTTATATTATAGCTATATATCTCTAGGTATCTGTTGCGAAGAAGGGAACTTACATACCCTTATTTTTCATTCAGTTATTGTTGACCTAACAATACATTACACGGAGTCCCTATATGTCTCTAAGCACACCCGATGTCTTCTATGATCTCTAAATCTATACACAATAAACCTAAGAAGGTTATTTTATTTATTTATTTATTTACTTTTAGTAAATGGGCTCCAATAGAGCGCTTTTACTCGTCAATACAAATATAAACATATATATATTTATCTGCTGTATACTGGCATTGTCCACTTACATACTAATGTCATAATAATATATAATAAATCTACTATGATGTAGAAGAATAGCTACTGTATAGGGGCATTGTCATCCTATTGTATACTTAAGATGATGGAAATTAAGAATGTGCAGCTTATTTGAGCTGTGAGTATTTCTGGTGGACATATCACATTGTATTATTACTATTTACAGTAACTGGCTTATAACAGATAATTTATTGCATACTTATACACATTAGCACAATGGTGAGCTTAATACCAGCTGACCATTAGGAGAGGAATGCGGTAATTGATGTGCAAAGTTACTTAATAAAAAACAAAATGCATAATAACTAGAGATGTTCCGACTAGTCGGCCACTAGTCGGTAAAGCCGACTATCCGGCCACTATCGTAGTCGGCGACTAATCGGTAAAAAGCACCGACTATCCGGCTTCTTACTTTGTGTCTATTTCTCAATAAAATGTATGTGTTACTTCCTTGTAAAGAAAATATATTGATGACATTTATCAAACAAAATTAGTATCTTAATTAAAAAACAAATCAACATAATATTTAATGACATATATTGCAATTCTGCGTGATGATATTTGAAACTATCGTCAAACTAGTGAGCTGTAAAACTCAAAAAACTTTTTTTGTTATTTATATTTATCCACATGTCAGTAGTGACTGAAATTGCAGCGAATCAGCTGTAAACGAAGCGTCACGGGAATCCCCTAAACCGTAGTCGGCTTGGCCGATTAGTCGGCCATAATCGGCTAGTCGGCCAAAGTCATAATCGGCACATCTCTAATAATAATTCTACATAAATATAATATCAAAATATACCAATATATAATAAATTAGACAATTGATGATAAATATAGACAAAAATGATGTTATAGTTATGTATCTAAAGATGACAATGAGCTGCAATAATTAAATTATTTAAATTTACTGGAATTAGCTGGAAATAGTTTATTAGTATAGGCACTAAAGGCGTGCGCTTGCTCATCGTTAGACTCTACAATGGCTTCAGAGACCACAAGTCAAGTTTAATTCAGATGGAAAGTAAATAATAATTCATAAATTACATAATTCACAAGAATTAAAATTACATGAGATCCATGGTGCAACCACACAGGTATATCAGCCTATTTAAATAATATGAGAAACTATGTTGGCGTAAATAGTGTGATGACTTAATTGAATGAGGTATTAAGGATCGTTAAACCATTTGAATATAACATAAAAATATATTATTTTTTTTCAAATATTGTTGTCATAAAGCCTAATACCAGATAATCACAGGAATATGGAAGTAGCGATTGGGATACTAATATACTGAATAAAATTTACATACACACATCCCTACTAATATTATAAATGTGAATGTGAGTTTCTTTGTTACGTTTTCATGCAACAACTACGTAACTGATCATCATGAAACTTTGTACACATATTTTTGGAGGTACTACAAGTAACATAGGATACTTTTTATTAAAAAAATATATTATTTTTTACTATAGTTTCCAACTGACTATAGTTTCAGCTGTTTGGAATCATATTGATTTATTTATATTGAAAAAATATCTAATGGTTATTTAATGACTTAAATGCAAGCGAAGTCGAGGGTAAAAGCTAGTATATAATATAATAATACATAAAAACATCATGTTATTTGAATTATCAATTAAATTTAAAATACTTATCTGCTTTGCTTCTGTGGGAGGATGCTTAATTACTGTTATGTGATAATTATTATCTGTGTTTTTATAATTTGTTATTGAAATTACGAGCGTATTATTTTCACTCATATTATCTCGTGCATTTATCAGTCTGCATCCTTGTCTCTCGGCTCTTAACCCATTACTTCCCAAGCGTCGAAAACATTGGATTTTTTTGGTGAAATCTTTAAGTTCATAATACGTTAAGAAAAAATAATATGACAAAAAAAAATTAAAAAAAAATTGTTAACGCTGAGTCAGCCTGTTCTATAAATATGACAATGGGGATATAAATTATATTTTGTTTTTGTTTTTATTTTTATATTAGATTTGGTAGAAGTCTAAAAATCAGTTTTATGTACTTTGAAGTTGGTTACTGTTTTCTTTTACGGTATATTAAATCGGAACATAATGCTCTTCTTGAGGCAACAAAGATGATCAATTTGAAAAAATTACATTAAAATTACATATATATTTTTCTCAGAGGAAAAAAAATCTTTCTAAAAAAAATAGTATTAAAATAGGAATTTAATCAGAAATAAAATAAAATAAAACTCTTAATAGGTTAAAAAATATTTGAATATAGTGTCTTAAAAATAGGACAGTGGGAAGTAATGGGTTAAGCTGATCTTTGTGCTATTTTATTTATTTACTTGTTCGTTTAACAGCTATGAGTCATCCGTCACAATGGCGTCGGTGTGGAAGCGTTTGCAGCGTGTGAACAAGCGCGCGGCCAAATTCCAGTTCACCGCCTCCTACCATCGCATTGATTTGGAAACGACGCCCAAATGGTAAGATTTGACACTTATGAGCTAATTTGAAAACACTTATCACAGTCTGTGACGTCATCAGTGCTCACATCTTTATGTCTATCCAGTTGTTGTTCATTATTTTTATTAAGTTAGTTCATTAAATTCATACAGTTATTTATTTACAATTTGGCATTTACACACACTGACTGGTTCAAAAAAAAAACAAAAGATTAATGAGTATAATAGTCTAAAATAATGTGTTACAATAATTCAGCGGCCCTCAAACTTTTTTTGGCGAAGGATAAAGCGCTAAAATATTTTTTTAAAATATTTTTAAATGAAAGTTACATAATATTTATACATATAATTATTTTTATTTAATTTTATTTTGGAATATTAATAAATATTCCAATTAAATATTACGTAATATTACATTGCAATATGATTATTCATAAATGCATATAAATCAGTTTTTTACAATTATATTAAAGCTTTTTACTTCGCCAAAAAAGTTTGAGAACCGCTGCTCTAATCATAACTTACAAATATGACAACTATATTATCTTGCATCTATAGGTTCCCATTAGAATAGTTAGCGATGCAAAACGTTCTACGATGTAAACTTGACATATTTGCAGGAAACCAACAAAATTGTGTGTCGTGTGGACGCGTCGCTCGCGTCGTGCTGTCACCGAGCCCAGGGATTGGGAGCCTTCACTCAAAGACCCACTTAAGTTAGTATGCCAATACATAGAAATAAAACACTTAACCCCTTAATGTACAATGACGTCTATGGACTTTACTTAACACATACACACTAAATTATCTCATGAGGCGGCGCGTACGCATTCGATTGTGCTATTAGACGCTGAAAATTTAACATATTTTCATTAAAAACATTTATTTTTAATTATAATTAATAACATATAAACATAATGCGTACCACCATGAACGTGTTAATAAATTATTGTACATTATCAATCTTACCTTACCAAGTCCACTCATAATTCACTGTTGGCCCAAATTAAATAGTATTTTACAGTTTTTTATTTGTATGTCAACGGGTTAATAAGATTTTAAGATATGCCATAATTATAGATTCTTACAATACAATGTATTATATTGATATTTTTATATACACTTAGAGAAATCAAATTCAAATTAAAACACTGTGTCTTGTGTTACAGTGTATTGGTTTCACGCGTCAGAGAAATAAAATTGGTAATTTTGACCAGATTATATTTTTAATTCCATAGATCAACGGTTCTCAAACTTTTTTGGCGAAGAAAAAGGCCTTAATATAATTATAAAAAACTGATTTACATGTATTTATGAATAGTCATATTGCAATGTAATATTTAGTTGGCATATTTAGATGTAACCTTATAATCTCCCTTTGGTAGGCATTTTTTGCAGTATTTTAGCTCTAGGGTTCCGCGGAACACACTTTGAGAATGGCCATAGATTAATTTGACAACTCCCAATGTCAATTTAATTTATGAATTTTACATGAAGGACGGGTGCATTTACAAGTGTACATGTTTCAGAGGTTCAGTGATATATCCGGTGCCTGAAAATCAGACTGTGACAGTCACGTTGTTTAGAGACGCGAGAACCAATGAGTTTGAAGATAAGGAATGGACGTTTGTTCTGGAAGATGTGAGTGCATTTGTTGTTTGAATCCCTCAACAAATTGTTTAACACTAGATTTACCAGCTTAAATATGCCTATTTCTACCAAAACCAAAAAAGTATATATTTGTTACAAATATATATAAAATAATATAAAGTTCATAAAACTAATTCTTCTGTTATAGATTAAAGAATATTAGAAGAATTAAAGAAAATGTTACACGCAGTAGGAATTTTAATTTGATCTTGCAAGACCAGTCGTTTTGACTGGTCTGGTAAATCTAGTGTTAATACTGGCTTATACAAAGTGGTAGGCAGACTGGTGATGGTTATTAACCCAAGCATACCATCCCGAGGTAGTTTTTTCTATTTTCTAATGTCATCCATAGATTCCTATTGGAACACTTGGACTTGTCAAACCACCACTTGTACCAATACTTTCAAATTCTAATTCAAATATCTTTATTGCATGTCACAATTATAATAGTTAAGGTGTCAGTACAGTTTAGTGTCAATGTGACACCAGGTCAGGGCACAGCAATATAATAATAAACAATTTCAATTAATAAACTAAATTTCATTTACTGTTTCGAATCATTGAGGTATTCGTCAATTGAATAAAAGCATTTTAAAATCAAATATTTTTTTAATTTATTTTTAAATTGTGTTAGGCTTTCAAGTGGAACAACATGAAGTAAACTATTTCATGGAAAATCTTTGAAATAACCTGTTTATATAAATAAACAAAATAATATTAAAACAGATGGCGGTTTCTCAGACCTACCCCTAATTATAAAATTAAAATATCTTTTTTTATTGGCGATATATATTTTTGATTGACGAGTTTCTCGTGGTCTTCTTCTCGTCATACGCCTTTCCGAAGCCATTATACAATCTGACGTTCAGCAAGTGCACGCCTTTAGTGCCTATGTTAAATAACTATTTTCATTTCATTTCATATTACCAATATATTATTTTGTATATTTTTATATTGTAATTAAGTAAATTAAGTTATATTTAGAAAAGTGCAGCGCCAAGACAAACCAACATTGGTTTTTGTAATATTTATTTCAAAATAAGCGTTTTATTTATTTAGTTTATTATGTGAACTGCTCAGGTGTCTCGGACGGGCAAGCGTCGTCGGCTGTCGTCGTGCGCGCTGGACCTGCGCGAGTATGCCGCGCTGCAGTCCCGCACGACGCTCACGCTGAGCCTGACGCCGCTCTCTGTCAAAGTGAAATGCGCGTCCATATCGTTGACGCTGCACTCGTTGCTGCTCAGGGAGGGGAATGCCACGTTAGTATATCACGTTCTACTTCTACCGTTAGCTGTTCTTCTAGATGCGTTCATAAACGTATTGCATTAACTTCTTCTTCTGTGCTGATAGCCTCAGACAATTCTGCCAATGTCGAGTATTCAATAAGAAATTATAAAATTTTAATTCACACGTAAACCCTCATGTCAAAAATATTCAATAATCATATATATACTAAGTCTATTCTCAATCAAACAACTTATTTGACAACCATTTTGACAGTTGTTATAATTGACAATATTTTCTGTCAAAAATATATCTATAAATATTACAAAACGATTTAATTTAATTTTTGAGGGTAGTTCAATAAAATATATTTACAGACGCATCTAGATCTGTCTATAAATACTATATTTGTATTGTTAATTTTATGTTATTGAGTGTTGCCTTGTTAAAAATTACAGTGACGAGGACATGCAGTCATTAGCGTCGCTATTATCCGTCAACAACAATTCTGACATCGCCGTGTTGGAGGACCTGGACGAAGATGAGTTTTCCATGTCGGACAATTCTGCTAAGCATGTAAGTCGAGTTATACTACTGTGATCAAAAAGTAAGGTGAATTTGTTTATAAAATGTGCTGTCAGTTTTTCAATTGTTTTTTTTAAGAAATATTACATTTTGAAACACATTGAAACATCATTAAACTTCATAGTACTTTATATCTTCATTATTACGCAGACGTAGTCGCGGGCAACTGCTAGTAATATATTAAATATATGTATATATCCTATATGTACTTAGCTACTTATACAACATTAAATTCAGTCAAAAAATCCTTCTAGTAAGCCAAGCTCAATCACTAGTTTAACCACGCATTTCCATCGCTCATGTAATCAGTAATTCTGTAATAAGCCTTTTTAATTAGCGTCTGAATATTATATATCATTGCAGGTGTTTGATTTCCGCCAGCAAATGGAGGAAATGACGAACAGCCTGACAAACAGCGACATAGCGGCGACCCCCAACAGCGTGCAATCGCTGAACTTCGACAACAGCACGACACCCACTGCCGCCCTCACGCCCACGACGCCCATAACGCCCACATATGAGATACCGCAAATAATTCAGAGAGAGCCGGAAAGAGTGGAGAAATTCAAAAATCCATTCAAGACTAGACATTTCTCCAAACAGAACCTCAAGCCTTTGCAGTTAACTAGTAATTTGAATGATTTTTTGGATAGAAATGATAATAAGAAGTCCCCTGTCCAATCGCCTGTTGAAGAGTTAACGCCGATCGGCGGTGTTGATAAATTATTCCCTTATAAAAATAATCATGATAAAACACCGGTAAGTACTTCAGTTGTTTATGACATAACAAATCACAGCTGAAGTATTTTCATGTCCTAGAGTTGTTTTCTCAAATTCTAGATGTCCGAGTTACTATGGTGGTGTAAATCGGTGACCTCGGAGTACGGATGTGAGGTGAAGGACCTCACCAACAGCTGGAGCACTGGACTCGCATTCTGTGCCATTGTGCACCATCACAGACCTGATCTCATGTAGGTGTTTATGTGATGATGGCTGGCAGGAAGAAGGCCTTTTGAGGAAATGCTGTGAGTTGATTTCAGTGACTATTCCGCCCTGGACCCTGATGATGCAGAGGGGAATCTGCGAGTGGCGTTTGAGGCGAGTGCCAAATTGGGGGTGTCTCAGGTGTTGACTGCTGCTGATATATTAGCGAAACCGGTGCCAGATAGACTCGCGGTAAATATATACACCAGCCATTCTTAAAGTGCGTTCCGCGGAACCCTAGGGCTAAAATACTGCAAAAAATACCTACCAAAGGGAGATTATAAGGTTACATCTAAATATTCCAACTAAACATTACATAGCAATATGATTATTCATAAATACATATAAATCAATTTTTTATAATTATATTAAGGCTTTTTCCTTCGCCAAAAAAGTTTGAGAACCGCTGATATACAGCATATGGCAATATATTTTAAATAAAACTTCCTTCAGATGGCGCTGGAGTTACTCATGACTTGAGACTTAGACATGACTAGTATATTGGTGTTAATCAAATTTGATTATAAATGGATCTAGAGTCGTCTATAAATACTTTAATTTTATAAATTTTAAACTCATATTTGTAAAGGAGAGTGGTTTGGTGGTAGTGAATTGTAACACGGGATGTAAGGTGTGAATAAAGTTTATTGAATAGATGGAGTTGCGCGGGAATGACGTGGTGTCATGCGGCGGGCTGTGTACCGACTGGCGTGTGCGCTGCGTGGGTGCAAGGTGCAGCGCGACGTGTAAGCATTGCGTCACCACATATTTAAATAATTTTCTTTTTATAGATAATGACACATCTATTCCAATTACGCGCGCATTTCACTGGCGAAGAGTTGCAAGTGGAACAATTAGGTAACATTGGTTTTTGTATTATGTACTAGCTATTGGTTAATAATACATGTAAAAAATGAAAACTATTAATAATCCCAGGCACTGATCCGGGTGAGTCATCATACCTGGTGGGAAGACATGACACTGATGAGGAAGTTCCTCGAGATCTCTTCAGTAGAGAAGTTGCTGTCAGGAGATCTAATAGAAGCTTTGGGCCGCCTATAAATAGGTATACATTATATATATATATACATATATATATACTTGTCATATATTGCATACCTTCAAATAGGATGCTTAAATGAAATTAAATGCGTGTTGAATATTGAACAGCGCCATCTAGTGGTGAGTATGAGAAATGTGTGATTTTCCTGAGATGTTCTTATCAGACTTGTTCGAAGTTGTCTCGTTATAGTTGAATACATGTTTATTTTTATTAAATTAAATCCGACGATATCACAATGACAGCAAAACTTTGGAAACTTCAAGTCGATGAAAGATGATGAAATTTTGAATGAATAATGTATTTTCAGATTAGCATCACCTTTGTCATCTAGTCCTATCCTGTCTGTACAGTCACCTATCATTGACAAACACCTGGAGGTAAGCTATCGGCTTATTATACTACCAAAAGAAGTATGTTTTTTTAATTGGTCGCATAATACTCAACAGTTAAGATGCTACTGTTATGAACAGATTTATCTCTGAGATAGTCGTTTCTGCTTATGTCATATGGCACGAGTTATGTCAACAGGACGTAATATTAGACTTAAGGTCATTAGTTTGAAACCTCATACGTTAATAGATGCCGACATCACAACACCTTCGACAATAACAAAGTATAATGATTAACGAAACAGAGGTATTTTTTATACTTTTTTTTATTTTTTATTGATAGCCCAGCATATGACCACACTCCGCCTGATGTTAAGCTAGAGTACGGTCCATGAGCATAGACAACTGTTACCATAGACACTATGCCGGCTTGAGGAGACGAATGTGCTCCTCTCGTTATCTAAGACAATAACAGTTAATCGTATTCGCCTTGTACTTTTAGTATATAAGCACAATCAAAATAAACAAGATCACGAACTCACACGAGAACCTTGTATTTATTTAATATCACCTTCAACTGCTGGTACAAAAGAACTCATATATGTTACATTCATCTTTACATATATATCATTATTCACGCTAATGTAATGTTTGTGTGCATGTCAGCCTCCACCGGTCCGTCCTGAGAAGCTAATGACACGTAAAGAACTGACAGACCCATTTGGCTCAGACGAGGAGGATGAACAGGAGTACGTCGATGCAGGTAATTATTATAAACTATGTCGGATGCAGCACTAAACCTTGTGGCTGATGTACACACGGCGATCTTTGAAGCGGTAGAAAGAGAAATCTGCACCCCTTTCGCGCATGCGATAATAATATAGTTGTCTCTTTCTAATGATTGTTTCTTCCAGTCCAAAGTCCATTCTGTATCCATTTGAAGATTGTCGTTTGTACATAGGTGTATGGAAATTAATTCTCTTTTTATCAATATAATGTCTTTATAAATGGAGTTATGTTATAAGCATGACAGTGAGACACACTTGCATAAGTTAGAGGTAGATTTACTGCAGCAGTCGTTGGCTGATATAACCCTCAAATATGACCGGGTCAATTTACAATTGAGCGAACAGATTGAGGCAGTGAATACGATCTTACTGACGAGTAATGCAAACCAAGAAAGGCTTGATGCATTATTACAGGAATCTCTGTCCATAAGTGTGCAGTCGCCAGCATGCAATAATAAGTTTGATAAAGAACACCAACAGATAACACCATTGTTTTCTCAGACGAAGTTGACAGGGACTTTGGCTGCTTGCTTAGGAATCATTGAAAAACGTCTACAGGTGGTAGTCGCTCTCGTTATGCTGGCTTAACTACCTGGAAGAGATTCCTTTTGAGCTATTATACCACCATCTCAGCTGCCTTCGCATATAAGTGTCAATTTATAACCGAACGTAACTAATTATTGTCGTAATTCGTATTTTCTCAGCGAAACCGGAATTGAAATCACCTAGAGAATTAGTTAGAAGTTCCAAATCGCCTGAAAAACGTGCGACATCTATCGAGAGATCGCCCGAGTTGCCGAAACCCCCTTCTGTAAGTAAAATGGTTTAATAATCAATGTGGTTTTTTGTATGCCTTAAATTGATCCTTACTCATCCTCGAGTCGAATATAACTGTGTATTGTAAAAATAGTTAATCATTTTAACCTTCCGTGCACCACGTGGGGTCTAATAAACCCCAGGCAAGCAAAAATCTCTGCATTTTTTTCAACACCTCGAAACATCGTGTAGCTGGAATTGCGATGTTGTTAAATGATAATAATAATAATACATACAATATAAAAAAGATACTTCAAATAAAAATATGGAACGAAAATATGGTCCAGGAAACCCCACATAGTGTACGAAGTAACTTCTATCCACATGGTTTTCGAAGGGTTAATTGATTGACTCGAGTGTGAGTGGAGGAATACTCGAGGTATACTGGTTTGCTTGTTTGATTGGGGCGTTGGGTTTTGGCATGTTTTAAGAAACATGTTTGTTTTTATATTTGCCTCTCACTCTAATTCTGTGATGTTAGAATGAGAGATGTATATGTTGAGTGAAAAATTGTTGAAAAAAAAAATTTCTTTGAAGTTTATATATTGCTTTTAATTTTGTTTTTAAGTTGTGGTTATTTTACTAATTGATCGTTTAAATCAGCGGTCGGCAACCTTTTAGCAGGCAAGGGCCGCAAGGTGGCAAAATAAATTAAGGGTGGGCCGCACTTGTGATATTAATGTGATACTTACATTATGTTTGGCCTTTATTGTTAGAAAAATAACCACCGAATTATATTATAACTTATTTGCAAAACATTCACGGGCCAAAAATAAACGTAAATAAATTAATTAAAAACAAATAGAGTTGCGGCTATCGAATTAGTATGTAGAGTGTTGCATTTGCAGTCATATTAGAATGCATTGGCTTGTTTCATGGCTTATGTGTGCAACTGTGTGTGCAGCGTGTGTTGTCCCGCCACGACGAGCTGAAGGAGAGAGCGAGACAGCTGCTGGAGGGTGTGAAGAGAGATGTCAAGGCGCATGAGAATAACATCACCAATGGAGATACTTCGCCTAAGAAAATGGTATTCGTTTATATGCGTTTTAGTATGGGTATGGGTATTGGTGTATTGCTTCATATGGAAGGTATTACCACTATACCATTTGTGGTACGGCCGTCACTTCTATAGTTAACGTTAATTTTGACTATTCCTATCTGTCGTGATGTCTCTGTCAAATCCGTAATTTCGTGAATGATTACGTAAGTGTTCCTGAGTAGGAAACGTCCGTATTTTCATCCGAAGTGCGCCTAAGTAGCCCCCTAGTTGTGAACTAAAATCGTAACTTAATATTTTAGCTACATCCTAAATATGTAACATTATAATGAGCCCGTATGTCTTGCGCATAATCAGAATCTAATGAGATTTCGGAAAGGTATATGACAAGTAGAATTCACTAGAAACTCGTCAATCATAGTCTGTTTTCAATATAATGTTAGTATTAGTAAGTACATTCTAGCTTAGCTTTAATAATGTAAATAAAGCTAGTACCTAAGTATATAAGCACACCAACATACATACAATCATCTCAGCACTATCGTACGGAGTATAATGTTAATAGTAGTAACGTGTGTTTTTCGTATATACGCAGATGACAGAAGAGGACAGACAATCAGCTCTGCGCGAAAGAGCGAGAAAACTAATAGCCGACGCAAGAGCAGGAATCGTTAGGTAAATATTATAATAATTCACACACGACGATTTTCAAATGGATACAGTCTTTGTAGGTATATAAGCGATGGAAAGAGAAACGATCTGCATCCCTTTCATACATGATAAGAGTATAGCTATCCCTTTCTAATGATTGTTTCTTCCAGTCCAAAGTCCAATCTGTATACATTTGAAGATTGTCGACTGTACAGGGGTGGTATATATGTAAGTTATGATTAGAGGGTAGTTATATAAACGTCTTTTATGAATTGTATAATGGTATCTGACTTCCCCATTGTCTGGCAGTCGTTAGCAAGCTCGATAAATGATCACACTCAAGAAGGACTTTTATTTCCATAACTACGACATACACATCAAGGGGATGCATGGATGGACTTGCATAACACTGTTTTGGTAATTATACTTGATCTATGTATATGTTTACTGGTGTTAACGTATTCGGTTATATTTGCAGTCCGACGTCCCCCTCCCGCGCGTCCTCAGCCCGCGGCGGTGTCGAGATCATCAGCAGACAATCGGTGCTCGAAGAAATTGCAGCTGGTTCGTATGAGCTTCGTTTTTAGTTGTCATTGCTTAGGTGCGACATCTGTGTAGGACTTTGAAGGTAGTCGATAGATATAATTTTTATGTGAATACACACTAAAGATGATAAGACTGTGTTTTGACTTGACTGGACTTATTTGATATCTCTAAGCCAGGGGTTCTCAGCTACTTTTGTGTGCCGTCAAATTTTCGTTATATAATAATGTTAATATTATTTAATAATATGATTTAAAAATTTGAAATCGTTAAAAGTGTACCGCAACAAAAAAAAAGGTTGGGAATCACTGGTCTAAGCTTTATATATTTACTGAAATATCAATAAGAGAATACAATGAATTGTAAAACTTACAAAATTGTAATTTTGTGGTCTGTTAGTTTTTCATGTATTTTTAAGATATCGGAACCTATTTAACCAGTTTCAGTGTATTCATTGTGTGTTGATGTATATAAAGCAGGTGGTGTTGATCAGCTGGAGAGCTTGTTGTCACGTGAGAACACACCGAGCAGCAGGAAGTCATTGTCACCTGACAGATCTGGTTGGTACTTGTGTTATTTGCGAGAACTGATGCAGAGTGAGAAGTCAGAGTGGTACACACCATGACTTCTGCTTGTCTGCTGGAGGTTATCTATGTAAGTAATAAGAAACGTAATATTGTCTTGTATTATTTTTCAGTTGGGGAAGCGTCAGATGACAATAAGTCAGTGAAAAGTGTCGAAAGTAATAAGTCGCCATTGCACTCCTTCAGCTCAATTGTGGGGGATGATGTTACAGTAAACGGTGATGAGGTAACACTCAAACAGATTATACACTACAACGTTTATATATACAAGTCTAGATGCGTCTATAAATAGTTTAATTATGATTTTATTCAAATTTCACTCCTAAAATTCTTATGTAACCAAACAACCCAGTTGATATTTTGGTCTCGTCAAGCGAAATTATACCTAATAATTATTTAAGAATTTGCTTTTTTCATTAAAATTGGCATCGAAATCTAACATTGCATTTCGAGTGTCGAATCCATTTTCGATATTTTGGTCCCCCCCCCCCCGAAATTATTTAACAATGTGCCCCACATTGGGATACACTGAGTATATTTATGAAAATTTATGACAAGTGAGATGTGGGAGTAACAATTAACTCTTTTCGCGACCACAATGATTGTATTGTTTTTGATATATTGAATTAATATTATATTCTCTCTCTTTCTGTCTCTTGCTCTCTCTAAGCATATTATAAGTTTGTAATCTGTAGTCCCACACACATTAAATTGAGACACTACACTGAACTGATATAGCAATGAAACTAAACTAAGATAATGTATAAAGTGTGAATTATGTAACAATGCAGACCACAGAATCCGGTTCGTACATCCAGAGCGAGATGGAGGCGTTGGAACGCGAGCAGGGCGCCGTGGACGTGCAGGCGGCCGCGCTCGAAAAGCAGCTCAGGCGCGTGATGGACACGGCCGACGACACGCAGGTATTCACGCTGACTCACTCGGACAACTGCAGAGGGCGTTGGTGTCTTACTTGAATGCGTTTTATTCCATTTTATGCAGTAATAATTATTTATCAGTACATCAGTACAAGGCGGCCTTAATGCTAGGTTGCTTTCTCTATCAGCCAACCTTTACATATTTAATAAGAAAAAAATCTGAAGGGAGGGATACATAAATAAATAATATTTCTATAACATATATAAAAAACATAACAACAGTAACATATATACACATATATATGTATATATACAGACATACAAAGTCATACATACGATAAAATATCATGAATTATTATATAGGTATGCAAACAGTAGTTTAACATTAGACAGTAATCAAAATAAAATAGTAATATTTTGCATATACTTATATATCAAATATCAAGTTTAAACATTTAATTATATTTTAATAAGTAACGATTGAAACGATTTCTTATAAATGCGTGTAACAGAACGTAATGACAGCTAGGTGACAGTAGACAGTTGCAATGGATTATTATCATTGGTCAACAGCTTTTAAAGCGTGTGATTGGTCTATTTTGTTTCGTTCTAGTGACGTTTGTAATTTTGAACTCTACTTAGATATATGCTGGAGTGTAATTTGTGAATTTCATTTGATATTATTAATTTCAGAGCAAATGGCGTCTACTGTTCGTAATGTGTCTCAGAAATAATACAGATGATATTAATACGGTATCCTAGTTCCTTTCATCTCCCATTTCCATTTATTATTATATTATTATACTAATTATAGCTATTATTATTGTTGGGGGAAATCGCAGGCAATGAGACAACGAGTATATTTAGTTTATATTTGTAAACACAATTTATTAATACGTCGTTCACGACAAACCGAACAAGATATTCTCTCTCAAGATAGACTTCCATGTGGCCAAGCATACATTCATATTCTCAACAATTATAAACTAAATTGTATAGCATAGACCAGGGGTCGGCAGACCGCGGCTCGCGAGCCGCATGCGGCTCTTGCCATAGGAGTATCTGGCTCTTCTTACAATACAATAGTATATAGTAAAGTTCATGTTGCGGCTCTCTGAAGGCATGGGAAAATCTATAAACTTAATATTCGGCTCATCTGGTTGATAAGTCTGCCGACCCCTGGCATAGACCGATAGTGAAGACAATCTTGAAGTTAGATATTCCAATTTGAAAAAAAAAACTACCTTGATTATATATAATTAGTTGTTTCAGGCGTTACTTTGCGGAAATCCATGTTAAAGGAAATTGTTCAAAATTATTTTGCTTAGTCTTCAGTCGTCGAAGCGAAGCCGAAGCGACCGCACGTATCCTGATGATGCCACGTGAAGTGGCGAAACGCGTCGAGACAAGTTATTGAATGTTGTAGCGGGAATTATAAGCAAAATAATTTTGAACAATTTCCTTTTACCTTGATTGTATCAAATTCGAAGTCATAGTATACACAAAAATATCCTAAAACATTTTCCCAAAAACGCATTCCTAATGAGTTATTCTGCTGTTCCATTGTAATATCTAATTGACTGTATACTTTGTTATCAATAAAATATTACTTACTAGCTTTTACCCGCGGCTTCGCTCACATTTAAGCCATTAAATAAGTATCAGAGATCATTTCAATGGAAATGAATCAATATGATTCCAAACAGCTAAAACTATAGTCCATTGGAAACTATAGTAAAATATATATATATTATATAAATATAAAGTATCCTATGTTACTTCTAGTCTAGTACCTCCAAAAATATGTGTACAAAGTTTCATGATGATTGGTTAAGTAGTTGTTACGTGAAAACGTAACAGACACACTCACATACACATTTAAATAGTAGGGAGGATTTAAAACTTTGACATTGTCTACCAGTTAACCTTCAGGGCCAGTAGTAAGGTAGCATTCAGATGGTCAAAGTACATACGGGACTGAATAATAAGTGTAAATGGTTTATTGCAGGAAGAGGACAGACTGATGTCGCAGTGGTTCAATTTGGTGAACAAGAAGAACGCGCTATTACGACGGCAGATGCAATTGAATATACTGTAAGTTATTTGTACACACGGCGGTCTTCAAATGGATACAGTCTTTGGAGGTATATGAGCGATAGAAAGAGAGACGATCGCGAAAGGAGATATCTGCATCCCTTTCTAATGATTGTTTCTTCCAGTCCAAAGTCCAATCTGTATCCATTTAAAGATTATCATTTATACATACCTATCACACCAAATGTAGTGTTAATTCAATATTACTGTGTATGTTGTAGTTATGAAAATAAAAGTTTTTTTTTGAATGTGATCATTTATCGAGCTTGCTAACAGCTGCCAGACAATGGGGGTAGTCACCTATCATTATACAATTCATATAAGGGGTTTATATAACTAACCTCTAATCATAACTTATTTATTTATTTAAAAACTTGGTACATGTGCACAAGGCGGGCTTAATGCTAGGTAGCATTCTTTACCAGCCAACCTTTAAATATTTATTAAGAAAAAATGTGAAGGGAGAAATACATTAATAAATAAGCTTACTATAACATATATATATAAAAATAATTTACATAGATACATATACATAAACAGACATACAAAGTCATACATACGATATAAGTATGATGTCAGGAATATCATGTGTTTTTATATAGTATATCTTTAGTGGACAATGCCCCTATACAGCAGCTAAATCAAATTGATAATTAATAAATTTATTTCATTCATATTTATATTTGTATTGACGAGTAAAAGCGCTCTATTGGAGCCCAATTATTAAAAGTAAATAATTAAAAAAATATAGATATGCAAACAGTAGTTTTTTAAAAGCGAGCCTATTAGTACTTACATATATAACAAGAACTGAGTATGGATATTCAATGCAATTAAAAACGCTAAGTGTTGTTGGAGATAACGAGAGGAGTGTGCCCTGTCAATTTGGACAGAGCACATTCGTCTCCTCGAGCCGACATATGTATGTGGTAACAGTTGTCTATGCTCATGGACAGCACTCTAGCTTAACATCAGGCGGAGTGTGGTCATATGCTGAGCTATCAATAAAAAATTAAAAAATGTATTTTTAATGTTTAGAGAACAGGAGGAAGACCTGAGTCGGCGTTGTGAGCTGTTGGCGCGGGAATTGCGGCTCTCCCTCGCCGTGGACGACTGGAGGAAGACTCCCGGACAGAAGAAGAGAGAGAGACTACTCCTACAGGTATTTTCATGTGATCATCTAGCGAAGACAATTCTGCCAATGTCCAGTGTTCGAGCGACAATCCAATAAGAAATAACAAAGTTCATATTAGAATTTATTTGCAAATAATGTATTGTTTATTGAAATAGCAACACATTTATTGTTGTCTGTGGTATGTAAGAGAGATGTCTATGGTTCTCTGTATAAGAAGAGTCGACATGTGCTATGTTTCATGATATATTGGTGAAATTAAAGATATTCTTTATTATAGGAAGATTAGATATTCTTATAAGAACGTCTGTAAAGATTTTCGTTTCACTGCCACTGCAACAATATTCTTACAGGAGTTAT
The DNA here is from genome assembly GCA_028551675.1 of Tineola bisselliella. Classification (NCBI taxonomy): domain Eukaryota; kingdom Metazoa; phylum Arthropoda; class Insecta; order Lepidoptera; family Tineidae; genus Tineola; species Tineola bisselliella. The sequence goes on from JAPWLS010001614.1 coordinate 51,760, forward strand.
TGTCCGCTGTGAACGAAAGAGACAGACTGGTGCAAGAGATGGACGAACAAGAGAAAGCGTACGTACATTTGTTTATTTATTATTCAGGAATCCCACACTAACGTGGGATCATCGAAATATGTATTGCTTGTTGTCGAAGATATAACTTGGAAAGGATTTGTTGATTATAATTGTTTTTTTTCCATCACAGGATAGCAGACGATGACGCTATTGAAAGGAATTTGACACAAGTCGAATTTCAAAGGAAAAACAATTGTGTTATTCAGTAATTTAGTTGAGGTAGTTTAATATCGAGTTGTAAATAAGTTTTTTTAAATTTACATAACTACATGTAACCGCATTTCGTCTAAAGTGCGGTCAGTGGGCTTATCACGAATTTTAGTCTGGCTTTCGAACTGAGTTCGCTTCAAGCGATTTGTATGGAAATTTGAGCAGCGCCACCGCGTGCGGATTTGGAACTACAATATTTTAGATACTTTTTGTTAATTTTCGAACGTCTCGATCTTTCGTTCATTTGATAGATTGCTGGTGCTCGTTAGTCGTTAGTAAAAATTCATGATCCCGATTGCTAACGGATCCGTTTTACTTGTGACAGCTCGATTCGAAAGCCAGACTAAATTCGTGATAAGCCCACAGATGGCGATATCTGCGGATATATGACATTTAACACTAGAACTAGCAGCCGGTCTATATGACCAGATGACTTGTGCTCGCAAAGTATTAAATATAGTTCAATTCAATAAATTTATTGTAGAATTGTAAAAAAATAGAATCGTTTACAAAAAATAATGAGTAAGGTTTTATATAAAAGTCTAGTGAAGAATTTTTGAAAACGGCTGGTAGTTCTAGTGTTATTTGATTTGAATGCTTTTTGCATGTCTCTCGCATTACTATAAGATACATGTGAAACAGGTTTTTTTTTAAAATCGCAACTCGTTATTAAATTATATGATAAGTGACAAATTTAAGGGGTTTAAATTTGAAATTGCCGATTTAACTAACTGGCCACTTTAAACTGTGATTAAACCCACATGGTTTCACATATTGGAGTGAAACTTTTATCACGTGATAACTAAACTATACTAAATTAAAATAAAATAATAAATGTTATTATGTTTTTGTATGGAAAACAAATTTACTTCTCAGGAGGCAGTACAAAATCCCTTCATAGAGTTTGTGGACTCTAGATCCCCATAGTTTTATCGCAAAGGTTTAAATGATCTTCCGATTAGATGGCAGAAATGTATAAATAACTAAGTTGCCCGCGACTACGTCTGCGTAATAATGATGTCCTCTATAAAACTGTAGTACATCAATAATTTCCGCAGCGTACGCAATATAATGTTTTGGGTTACATTATTGAAGTTTTCATACGGATCCCAAACGTTTTTGAAAATATTCTATAGCCTATGTTCATCAGGGATAATGTAGGATTCTAATGGTGAAAAAATTTTTCAAATCGGTCTGGTAGTTTCGGAGCCTATTCAATACATACAAACAATCAAATGTTTCCTCTTTATTATATGATGGGTAAACACTTTGATTAAATAAATACATTTTTACTTAGAAAAAAATTGATTTAATTTTTCAGAACAAAACGGCAATTTCATAGTTTAACCCCTAATATATATTAACGCTTTTAATGATTAAAATAACCAGTCCATTAGTATAAAGATATGTACAAAATAAAATACAAATGGAGTCGAATGTCCTCATTTGTCTTATAGGATAAGATTCGATGTTAACACTAGGTTTACGGACGTTTTCTATATACCCACTTCTACTAAAACGCGTCAATTTGACGCATATCGTAGAGATAGGTATACCACATAGACAAGTTCAGTAATTCAACACTTTTAAAGAAAATAGACTTCAATATATATTTCCCTCGATCAATGAATAAAAGTCATACAAAGAGATAAAATAAAAATTTAAACAGTTTTTGGTAATTCTCTGATAAAAGTCAAAATGCGTCAAATTGACGCGTCCCGTAAACCTAGTGTTAAACTTGATATCGCCATAGTTAAGTGCAAATTATGTCACAGCGATTAAGGGAAAGTGGAATAGAAGGCATAGTGGGAGGGGAAATTTGAAACCGAATATGCGACATCTAGTGGCTAACATTGGAAATAAAAATAAAATTCGCGCGCTGTCGTCAATCATCTTTTACAATTTTTTATATATAAGCTTTAAAATTATAGTCACATTGGTGTGATTGTTTTTTTTTTATAAGATACTATCTTTTACCCGCGGCTTCGCTCGCATTTAAGTCATTAAATAAGTATCAGAGATCATATTAACTATAGTCATTTGGAAACTATAGTAAAACATTTTTTTTAAATAAAGGGCATCCTATGTTACTTCTAGTACCTACCTCCAAAAATATGTGTACAAAGATTCATGATGATCGGTTAAGTAGTTGCTGCGTGAAACGTAACAAACAAACTCACATTTACATTTATATATTAGTACGGATTTTATCTTAATCAACTTCACTCAGAAGGTACAACTTAACATGCGATCAGGTCTTTTAGCATACGTGTTGAATTACAATAGCTTTCAAGCCATTAACGTTAGCCATTAGGTTATTGCATGTGGGGTGTTATTTTCTATACTTGACAGTTATTTAAATAGATTTCATTTAAAAATCTACTCCTGCGCAGGTTGAAAGTTTAACTATTTCTTAATTGCTGTAAATTAGCTATTTTCAATTAATACTCTAATACTCATGATGTTGTATCCCATTTTCATGATGCACTAATGGGTCCAGTGAGGGGAAATCTTAACATAGCTCCAATTCAACTCCATCCAGTATCCAATTAGACCTATTTAAGAAATGTACTTCTTAGTCAATATAGGCTGACGTTTCATAATTCCAAAATCCAAAAAGTACAGTTAACAATCCTCAAATGGACTGAATTGAAAGGAACAATTAGAAAGGGATAGCTATACTCTTATCATGTGTGAAAGGGATGCAGATCGTTTCTCTTTCTATCGCTTATATACCTACGAAAACTGTATCCATTTGAAAATCGCTGTCTATACATAGTAATTACGGCCTCGAAGCGAATTTAATAAATGTCACAGTTCACATTCTATGACATAGATCAGCCATTCTCAAAGTGTGTTCCGCGGAACCCTAGGGCTAATAAGGTTACATCTAAATATTACGTAATATTACATTGCAATATGATTATTCATAAATACATATAAATCAGTTTTTTATAATCAGCTTTTTCCTTAGTCAAAAAAGTTTGAGAACCGCTGACATAGTTTTTTTATGTTTTCCTTCTTTTATATGACTCAATTAAGCTTGTATTTGGGAAATTATTTTTAAGTAGGGAAGGACTGTAATATGGAACAGAGCTTTAAGACAAACACAATAAAGATTTCCCCTTACTAAACTGAAAACGATGCAATGTTCGGTACAAGTCAAGCGAGATTTGCTAATTATAGTACATTATATTGTATTTATTATTCGTGCGGGCGAAATGTGTGACCGCATTCCGTCTGACTGAAATGATTAAGGTAAGCCGCATTTGTGACCGAAAGTCAGACGGAATGCGGGCAATTTTAGGACAGCCATATTGTGCTTCAATATACACATAATACGGCCTCTAGTATATTTTAGTAATAATTTTTTTTATATATTTTATGTAAATGAAAATTATTTCCCTGTTGTATATCTACAATTCATATGTTATTTATTATTCTTTAATTAATTTGGTTTATGTTTCGACCAAAGATTTTAAATATAGTTTTATTAAAAAAACTAGATTTGCAATTTTTTCTTAGATATATTTTTGTTGTCGGTTGTGGAGGTTTTTGATTTTCTGACATACTCTTTGTTCTTGGGAGAGTGCGTGGGCGCACAGGAAAGAGGTTTTAAATTGGCATTAATTTATTTTAATGCTACACAAGAAAATATTATTTTATTCTATGATTTGAATAAAATTTAAATAATCAATATAATTTAATTTATTTATTAGAATATATTTTATTAGTTAGCGCAGACGAGCGTTGTCTCGGCCATGTGACCGCATTTGAAAGCAATTTTCAGACAGAATGCGGTTAAACTGCGGCGCACGCCTATTTAACAACATATTAAGTACATACTTTTACATATTTTAATTAAACATATTGTTTGATTATTGACTAACGATTTCTAAGTATCATGACTGAATGTTCGTATTATCTTTTTAGAAATAAATTGTAAATACAATGCCTCGATTGCAATCTTGGATATCCCGTAGCCCCATTGCTCTCCGGTCTTTTGACTGCGAGCGACAATTCTCACGGGGATTCTGGGAGTTGCTGGTCTCTCATTAAGTTAAATATTTCAAAATAACCTGACTCTTCACCAGACATATCCTTGCTTTGACATTTCATGACAGTGTTGCCAATAACAAAATTTTATATATTAGTTATCGTAATATAGTTACGCCTTGCCTTATGGACAAATTATAATTATTTAAAGTGTTTAGTGGTGCTACTTTATTACTTTCTGTTTTGTGTGTGATTTTTTTTCTTTGTATATATTTCAAATGATTGCACAAGGTCGTGTCTATAATATAAACTTATATATTAAAAATAACAGAGAAAATAAATACTAATGTCTAAACTGGATATTTGATATTGTTTCATGTTTAAATATTTATTATTCATTAGTAAATAATTGTTATTGCATAAAATGGAATAAAATGCACTCAAGTAATGATCACAGATCAAACTACGCTCGAACTTTATTTCTAAATGTTGGCCATATTTGTAAGTTATTTATAAACGCTTCAAAAGATAATATTAATTTGATGTTTTGTTTAAAATTTTCACCCATTATGGTCTTACTCATTTATTATACTACGTAATAAATGGTCAATCTTCAATATGGAGTATACCAGGGGTGCTCAACCTGCGGCTCTGAAGGATTATTTGTGGCTCTCGATAAATA
>JAPWLS010001431.1:0-46387 GCA_028551675.1 Tineola bisselliella
GGTCTAAAATACGGCAAAAAATACCTACCAAAGGGAGATTGTAAGGTTACATCTAAATATTCCAACTAAATATTACGTAATATTACATTGCAATATGATTATTCATAAATACATATAAATGAGTTTTTTGTAATTATATTAAGGCTTTTTCTTTTTTTCTTTTTTGAGAACCGCTGCGATAGGTAAAGCATTGTTAGCGTAAGTATAGCGTATAACCTAAGGCATTATAGATAATTCCACATAAATATATTCCGCAACTAAATTCCTAGCAAAGCAAATAACCTATCGCACGCACTTGACATTGATCCGGCATCTTGGCAGAGTTCACTCATAAATAATTATACAAAAATGCGTATATTAGGGGCAGAGAACGAGGATATCTAGCACTCAATTGCGCAATATTTATGTTTCCTAAACAATATTTAGGAAGTTTATACTCGATATACAATACGGAACATTGTGCGTTTAACTTTAGTAGGATATTGGTATAATTTAATGCACACACACACACACACACACACACACACACACACACACACACTCACACACACACACACACACACACACACACACACACACGCACGCACGCACGCACACACACACACACACAAATTTGTTTTTAATATGAATACATTTTGGTATTAATGTGCGGAAGAACACTATCTACAGAAATACAGTCCTAGGATTAGTTATGTAGATAGAGCAAATTTGTATATAGGGTAGGGGAAGCCCGGGCAAGATGCATATGTTAAGGGAAAGTGTAAATAAAACAACAACCTGATAATCAATAGAACTATTTGCACTTTTTATTTGTACTTTGGTCAATCATATTATCAATCATGTTGGAAACTAACAATTAAAATTAAGACACTTAAACACCTCTATAAAAATAATAACGATTATTATTTTTACCTGCCCTATGCTTCTTGCCCGGGTTTCCCCTAAAACTCATTATTATTTGTATCATTAAGCAGGCATAGCGGTGGTCTATTACATGTGTGTACTTTTCTGTAGTAACAGCTGTAAAATGAACTTCTATAAAAACTGTTGACGATGAAGTTAACAGCATCTTAAAACCCGTAGATTACAGCCGCTCGATATATACTTAAGTCTATTATAAATTATTTAGAATAATATAGTACGTTATAATAAATGACGTGGAACATAGAAATTGACGGGTCAATCTTATACTGTATTGGAAGGCTTCAACGGACGGACACCTTCGGCCGTACGGTGGTTAATTTTGTTACTTTTGTTATGGAGTCTAGTGTGGGTATGATAATAATAAACATCTGCTTTGTCTAATCTTCTTCTTCTTCTATTTGTAGTTCTGATCAAGTCTTAGTCAAGTCAAAAATAGCTTTAGATAAATTTAAAAAAAAATTAGTGTGCAAACAAAAACATTTAATATATTTTTTAGTAATATTATATTTATAATGTCAATAAATATTACGAATAAATGTCTCTTTATTCATTGGTCTAGAGGCCATCAATTATTGATTTATTAAATGAAATTAGTTAAAATTATTTTGCTTGAAGCGAAGCCGAAGCGAAGCCGAAGCGACAGCACGTATCCTGATGATGCCACGTGAAGTGGCGAAACGCGTCGAGTCAAATTACTGAATGTTGTAGCGGGAATTGTAAGCAAAATAATTTTAACTAATTTCATTTAATATGGATTTCCGCAAAGTAACGCCTGAAACAACTAATTATATTTATTTATTGATTTTATTTTGTTTATATTTAGTTGTAAAACAAATGACGGGGAACTTAATTTAATAAAGCTTTATATTAGACTAGCAGTTGCCCGCGACTACGTCTGCGTAATAATGAAGATATAAAGTACTATGAGGTTTAATGATGTGTTTCAAAATGTAATATTTCTTAAAAAAACAATTGAAAAACTGACAGCACATTTGACCGCCAAAATTAAGCATAGACATCGAATTGTCTGAACTTAAAATAAAATGCAATATTTCTTTAAAAAACAATTGAAAATATTCTATAGCCTATGTTCATCAGGGATTTTTTACGATTCGAATGGTAAAAGAATTTTTCAAATCGGTCCAGTAGTTCCGGAGCCTATTCAATACATACAAACAAACAATCAAATGTTTCCTCTTTATTATATTAGTATAGATATATAGTATAAAGACAAAGTGTTGTAAACGATAAATCATTACCAATTGCAGTTAACACAAATTTAGATAGCCGCTTCCATTTTCCACCCAAACTTGATCCCGAATATTAGTTCCCTAGAAATTGGAGGGTTTCGAGTTTGACAATTGGTAACCCAAATAGGTAGATAACTTTACAAACTATTATACCAACCACGTAGTTAGTAATTTAAATTTATAATTGGTATATAATTTTCTTCTATAGGTGTATTATATTCAGTAGCGCAGCTAGGTAACCAAAGGCGCTGGAGCAAAAAATAAACTAGGGCCCCAACTAAACTATATACTGAACTAAGAATACAGGGCAGTTCCCCGCAAGTTTCAAACAAGACGTTCCAGACTTGTTGAGAATTCACCTGTATTTTTTGAATAAGGTGCCATTATTAAAGACACGTTCATGGAATCTGGTTTATTTATATTCCGAATGTGGGGAAAAAAATTCACTAGTTCAATTTATAGTTTGTACGCCAGAGTCCAAGGGGCTCCCTAGGCTTGGGGGCTTGATTTTATTCCTAGCTACGTACACAGTACATTGAAACGTAGGCATTAAAAATTCTTAAGTTCAGTAGTTCGCAATAGTCTGTTTTACAAAATTTATATCAAACTAATAATATAATATTTAAGTATGTTAACTTAGAACACAAAAGTATCGACGTAAAATGTAGAATGGAAATAATAATAGCGAATATGATTATTGTTCGAGTCGTCTTGGAGATCATATTAAAAAGTTACAATGGATGTGTGTTGGGATTTCTGCAATGGTTCATCAGCCTCTCTCTCCTTTAAACTTAAGTTTTGTACATTTAGATAAGGCACTATGGGGCTGATATGTCTTGATAGATAAAAGTCCCAAATTAAAAATAAATAATGATAATAAAAAAGTAACAGTGGTGATCAGTTTGATAACAGACGAAAAAAAAAACAAAAGAAAAACGGTAGTCAGCTCCAATTCAAGGACGCTATCAAATTACAAACAGGAAGGATTATAATGAACGATTAATTAGCTATATTTTGTGTATTTTTTTCCAACAATATCTTCTATATATATAAAAATGAATGTTTGTCTGTGAGTCCTTTATAGAATCGTAAACTATGCATTTGATCATGTGATGATCTTTAGCAAAGTTGTTGTGCATGAGCCCACGAAGGTTTCTGAGTTGATACGACCAATTTTCGACAGGTGGCGCCACTGTCATTCCAATGAATTTCATATATTGCCGTGACAGTTCATGACAGCTCAATTTAAACAGACAATATTGTCGTCAAATGAACAAAATCAATAAAATGACTCAAAATGAATTAAATATTTCTGTAATGTCATTAAATTTAGTTCAGCTAATTATATTATAAAATAAATATACTTTGAATTCCATCTTATGGTTGTCAGACATACATGTCAATATTAGGAAAGTTTTGGCAGCTAAAAAAAACCTCTATATTGGGTTTATTGATAGAACAGGATTATTGGGATGAAAACGTTGTCCACATACAATAGAAAAATTCGCAAATATGTAGATATAAACTAATTATAAACAACTTACTATCGCATTTATTTTTATTATTTTAATTTGATGTTTCGAAAGTTGCACAAACAGAAAACAAGAAATTGATTTCAATCACACAAAATAAAGGGGATTACATTTCACTTGTACAATTTAATTTCATATCATTGCAAAAAATAATTAGGTTATATATATTGTGTGCGTGTGTGTGTGTGTGTGTGTGTGTGTGTGTGTGTGTGTGTGTGCGTACTACTACTACCGCTACTATTACAAGACAATTACCTCACTTTTAAATTTCCATTCTTTAATTACTATCTTTTCCTGCGAAGAGTTATTAAATGCAAATAATATATGCATTTTTTAAATATAATAGTCAAAATAATATCGACTAAACATGTTTTTTAAATCTGTATTTTTTATAACAAACATTAGTACATCACTAGCGTATCGAGTGTCGCGTGGTGGCGATTTTGTACTCGTATGTGGATAAAGTTCAAACATTTTGATTTATGATCGGTCAAGACTACACGTCCGACATTTTTACCATGCCATATATTTTTTTGTTGCTTCATAAAATATGAGCTGTCTTTTACGTTTTTTGATATTGAATTTTTTATACGAGTCTATTTTTTGAGGGTTAACTTATTAAGGGCTCGAATGGGACCGGGAATTGACGTTAAGAAAAGGGCCTTAACTATCTACCGAGGCGTCACAATTGACATCAAATGGGTGTCAAAGAAAAAACTATATATAGCGATTTATATGTCACATTTCTATTCTATTAAATTCAATACACACGTCTATATGGTTCATTGTACCAGTAAGTCCTAGTTACGTTTTTCATTGATATAATTTGGGTTACAAAGGGTGTTTGTTATAATACAAAAGTTCTTAGTATAGGAGACAGTGTTTTGTTTTTTTTTTAACTGATTCTAAATTGTTTTTTAATTGAACCTGGTATTCAATTTTTATTAGTTACTTATTATATATAAAAGTATGAGAAAATCTGTTAATATACGTTATCATTTTAAAAATTTCATAGACTAACCTTGATCACATATGGTTGTTGTGTATGTTTATACAATGTATATATCACATATGTGGACGCTTGGTTTTCTACTACTTATCAACTAATTACTATTCACTACAGAATCCTTCAAAAAGAGCCGTAAACATTTTTTGGTTTGGCCGCATTGGTATAAGTTATTCAATTTAAAAAAATGCGGAATTAATTTTATGTGAAGAAAAGTCCCTGAATTTGTTAAATAAACATTTAACAGGTTACCTCTCTACAAAAATAGTCAATTTATACAAAACAAAAGAGAAACGGACGTAAAAATAAAACAAAACAAAAAAAACAAGTTCATTTGTTTAATCAGATGTTTTCGAATTTTATCCCGAACATTTAAATTCGTGAAAATATAAACGCGTATTTAATCAATCATTTTGTTATTCGAAGCGGTTGTTAACGAAGAGGCGGCTCAAAAATTTATGGTTACATTCAATAGGCCGATGACCCGAAAACAAATTTTCCAGAAAATATCGAGATTTTCCGCGACTCTGATGGTATAGACCTCGAAATGTCCACATTGAGCTCAAGTGTGAATGAAATATTGAAATATCTACGGATCGTACCACTTTTATTGATGAAAAAAAGATGATATTTTTTAATATCTAACTTGATTCATATCAGACAGTTGACACACTTCATAATAGAGCTGTCAATGCACTATTTTATTATTGGGGGTTCTGTTTTTGATTCCCGATCAGAGCTAATATAAAACAATGAATGTTTGGAGTCTTGTATGACCGAAGGTGTTAGGTAGTGTTAGTATTAGATCCATTAATCTCTAATTAGATTTTTTAAATATAATACTAAACATGCTAGGGAGCTGCAGAAAATAGCTGCACATGCTGTCACGATTAATATTCAGCATGAGCAGCTCGCTCATCTATCTCATATTAAAAATTTAAATATTTTATTTAAGCTTATTTATTACAATTTAATAAAGTTTATGAGAAGTTTATAAATGTGCCTGAGTGCCTTGTAATGGTGTTGTAAATATTTTAGTATATATAATACGAATTAGTCTATGTACGTTATGTTTATTTATAAATTTTATCTCAGTTAAGTGAGTTTATGTAATTCGCTTTAAGTGAATAAATATCTTAAACCTAAACCTATGACGAAGTTCTGGGTTCAATATATTTCATTTATTTATATGCTAAGCCAGTTTAAATTACAAGCCAATTTTTGTGTACAGGCTATGATTGGCAAGTTTCTTGTGGTCTTCTTCTCGTCATACGCTTTCCCAAAGCCATTGTAGAGTCTGACGATGAGCAAGTGCACGCCTTTAGTGCCTATGCAAATAAACGATTTTCATTTCATTTCAATCATTCAATACGATTATGCATTTTAAGGCATATCCAGCTATGTGCATAAAGTTTGTTCATGCATTAACGTAATCATAAAAGTAAAAACAATAATTGAAAATAATATACGTCAGTAGCGAATAATAATTATGATGTTATTTTTAAAAAGGCGTTTCAATTAGGTTTGGAAGTCATATGTTTTTTGTTGACTTGTCCTTATATATACCTATAGGAATTTGTTTTAAGGTCTAAGTTATTTAGTGTGTATGTATAAGTATATATTTATTTTTCTTTTTAAACCCTTGATAAATAATAACACAGAAATACACGCTACAATGACGACCAGTACATAATACAAAAACTAAACACATCAGTAAATTAAGCTTAACGTATGCATAAGCAATTAGTTTCACGTTTAGCTTAAAATGCGAGCTATTCGTAACATTTGTGACACCCAACTGGCCGCCGCGTCGCATTATATAATTTACGTGTGTGTCACAACGACATAAACTTTCATACAAATATTATTTGTGACAAACAATAAATGGACATAGTAATTATTTAGAATTTTTGTGAATTGTATTGGTCAATCAGGTCAACCAATGGGTCGCTAGCAAATATAGATATAGTTTATTTTTATTTACTTAAACTTAGCCTATTACAATATAAACACTGTAAAGTATTAAACAATATTTAAAGAACCATAATAACAAACACTGCGGCTAACTTAATGCTAAACATAATGTGCTCCGTACTAGTTTCAACTGTAATGACGGTAGTCCAAAATATTAACAAGTTTGGCACTCGTCAAACGGGTTTGCTGTTTCAGTTTGTCGAGCGAGATAGTAGTATTTGGTTTTAGCATGTGTGAGTAGTGAAGCATTACTCCTTTCAACCAAATTTGCACAGTATATGCAAGATATAGTGGGTCCCAAAACGTAATATATAATATTTGATTATAAGAGGTGATTCGTTAACATGCCGTAAATAACTGGATAAATGTAGTAGTTTTTTTAAAAAAAAACTTATTAAATTTATTTATAAAGTGTAGCGAGTTGTTTTTATTTTCGATCCAATCAATAAGAAACAAACTTAAAAAATTTCCGTGTCTCGTAACTGGTAAGAAAAACAATGTAGGTATAATTTAAACTTTAGTTTACTTAAGTAACTTATTCTTTTAAGATTAAAAAAAAAATCATTCGGCTTTTTTTGTTTATGTTTAGGCTGACACGTGTTTTGAAAGAATAAAAAACTACCGTTATTTATAATAATTCGAAAAAAAGTCTCGTCCGGACCGCGATGGCTGCAAACGTTCGAAATGAAATTAAACAAAATAAACGTGACAATAAGTATAAATTAAATAAAAAATTAGGACCAGAAAAATTTTAAAAACTTACCACGTATTATACATATATTTTATTCAGTAATTATCGCTGAACAATTTTCTTCCATCCTTTTTTTTTTCAACCGACACGCATCCCCAGGGCGTGCTTTACTACATTTATCGGACACCAGCTGTAGATACGAAGGCAGTAAAATACCTATATATAACTTTTGACTGAAAATCGATATAAAATCGGAAGCATTATATAATAATAATAATATTATAATAAATACCCATATAAAGTATAAATGCTTTAGTCCCAAACTAACCTAATTTTAAAGACTAATTTTAAAGTCAGTCTGCGGTTGTTGCACCTGAAAATGGTACTTCAAGACTGAATATATTGAAATAGGAAATTGTGAAAATAATCACACTTAGTTGAAACGTCTTCACATACCGTCTAAATGTCTGTATAAGTCAAAATTATAACAAAGATTTCTTGAAAGTGTTAATTTATGTTAGACATTCATAAGTTTTTGAGTGGAAGTTAGTGAATTTATGAGTTAAAGAAAACGATAAAAACACACTTTTGTTAAAGTTTCGAATGGCTGCAACAATTTCCCAGGAACTACTTTCGTTGCAAATCACCATTCAAAAGTTTATTCTAGTTTTAAATTTTATACTTTTTATAGTTTTCACAGGTAGAGTTACTGTACTAGACCAATTTTGTTAGCTTTAGTAAAAAAAAAAAACTCAAACTATATGAGCGTATTTTGTTTTACATATCTCATGAATTAAACTCGTTCTAACCCTAAAAGAAGAAAGAAAAAAACAATTGAATTTATAATTTTAAAAAGACTTGCCAACTTAAGTTCTTATAAGTACTATCAATAGGTAGGTATACATATATTTTAATAGGCTAATTTAGTTTTGTACTATAGGCTACCTGTCAGTTTTTGGAAGTCTGATCAACGTATGTAAGCAAAAAATATTTATCATTATTTATTTTTAATTTAAAAGACTAAAATATAGTGAAGAGTGAATTCGCATATGTCGAACGATTTGTTATTTAATTTTTTTATATGCACGTTTCCGGCGCTACTAGACACTACAAATGGTAAATTGTTTATTTCTATACCTATTTTTGTATTTAACAATTGCGTCTGATACCAAACCTAATTAAATAAATAAATAATCCACACTCTAGCTTAACATTTGACTATAATCTAAATCAGCCATTCTCAAAGTGGTGTTCCGCGGAACCCTAGGGCTAAAATACTGCAAAAAATACCTACCAAAGGGAGATTATAAGGTTACATCTAAATATTCCAACTAAATATTACGTAATATTACATTGCAATATGATTATTCATAAATACATATAAATCAGTTTTTTATAATTATATTAAGGCTTTTTCCTTCGCCAAAAAAGTTTGAGAACCGCTGATTTAAATTATCATATACTTGCTGAGTAAATAAATAAAAGAAAATTAACGTAAAAGTTATTAGATTGAGTTTACACTTAATCAGTAGTCCATTCAACGACTAACAAAACACAATCCTTTCTTTCGGTGAACATCGAACAAAGGAGGTCATTATCCTCACCACAATGGGTTTAAGGTCTAGAACTAAATTAATGTCTAGCCTAAGCTGTGTGGGTAACGAGGAATTCTTTGTGCTAACTTTTCTTATCTCAAAATTAAAAAGACTCAGCAAAAACTATAACTGGATAGATGTTTATTGTATTTTTTCAAAAAATATTAGACCAGTGATTCCTAACCACAATTTCTTAAAGTGTGCCGTCAAACTTATAAAATGTATATTATAAAGCTCAATTTCTCATTAAAAGTATTCTTATTATTAACTTGTTTAGAGAAACTGGTGTAAAATAGCAATGTGGATTAAAATGGATTGAAAAGAAAATTACCACAATACATTGTGACAACAAAAGGAAAAGAAGAACAAGAAAGATGACAATGACAGAACAAATGTCAAAAAACCTAAAATCTTCTGAAATATGTATTTTCAGCTTGTAATTAATCCCTTAATAAACATAATCGTTTTTTTAGTACATATTGTTTCAATTTACATTCACAATTATTATCAAACTATTTTACACAGTGTATTATAAGTTAGTAAAGTGCAATAAAAAAAGTTGAGAATCACTGTATTAGACTAACATAGGAACTGTGGGCTTATCACGAATTTTAGTCTGGCTTTCGAACCGAGTTCGCTTCAAGCGATTTGTATGGAAATTTGAGCAGCGCCACCGCGTGCGGATTTGGAACTACAATATTTTAGATACTTTTTGTTAATTTTCGAACGTCTCGATCTTTCGTTCATTTGATAGATTGCTAGTGCCCGTTAGTCGTTAGTAAAAATGCATGATTCCGATTGCTAACGGATCCGTTTTGCTTGTGACCGCTCGATTCGAAAGCCAGACTAAATTCGTGATAAGCCCACTGTTTGAACACAGAATGTGATATATATAAGCTTATAAAACAAGCCTGCAAACAAGCCAGACTAAAATTCGTGATAAGCCCACAGGTTTCTCGCCTAATTAATAATAAAAATAGATTGGTTATTCGCGGGCTTTTAACTAATTTGGAAAGATTGCGATACATCCAATTAAATTAACCGAAATTAAAGGCAAAAGTAAACCATATAAAGCCTTTTATTATATATTTTAAAGCCTTAACAGTACCCTTTAAACTATTTTTATAGTAACACGGTGCTCTAGTAAATTGTATAAAACCTCGTAGCATATATATCACGTAAAACATAAACGTAAGCCCCTGCGACATAGTTGTGGGCAGTTTCGAAGCAAATTTACAATGTACCTGTCGATGACTGTTACACCACAACGCATATTTATGTTTGCCTATAAGCTGTTAGTGTCTAAAACTGAGCACTTGATAGTTAATTCACTATAGCCTATTCTAAATTTACGATTGTGTAAAGAAATACAATCAAATAGGCGCAAATAATATATTAAAACAAAAGAAAGATACAAACAAAAGAAACATGTTCTAATTCTGAATAAATTCAATCTTCGACCCAAAAAATGTATTAAGTATTTTCAGTAATAAAAGTAATGTACATAGATTATTATAATTCTTAGTGTGATATTAATTCCAAGTCTAGTTGTAGAGCCCTGTTTGTGGACCCATTAAATAAATAAATAAAAATAAAATAAATACTAACAATAATTTCAACTTCAAACGTTAAATTAACACTAGATTTACCAGAGCAGTCAAAATGACTGGTCTTGCAAGATCAAATTAAAATTCCTACTGTATCTAACATTTTCTTTAATTCCTCTAATCTTTTTTAATTTATAACAGAAGAATTAGTTTTATGAATTTTATATTATTTTATATATATTTGTAACAAATATATACTTTTTTGGTTTTGGTAGAAATAGGTATATTTAAGCTGGTAAATCTAGTGTTAAATCACCCACTATACATATAATACCTAGACAATATATATAACATACCTATAACTTTGGCATAAATATATATATAGTATTTTTTCTTATGTATTAGCATTATTAATTTAAAGCAATAAACCACTTATTATTATTATTATATAGTGAACTACGACTATACGAATGCATCAAGTAGATTAATAAAAAAGCAAATAACGAATAGATAGATGAAATATTTGGCCAGTAGATGGGATTACGTGGCGAAAAAAAAACACACTACTCACTCTGTAGAGATCAAAGAGCCAAGAATTAAAATGAGTAATAGACAGACTGGTTGACGATTATTAGTCGAATTTCTTGTCCTGAGTAAAATTACAATATTTTAGAGTAGCCATTCTCAAAGTGGCGGAACCTTAGGGCTAAAATACTGCAAAAAATACCTATCAAAGGGATATTATAAGGTTACATCTGAATATTCCAACTAAATATTACGTAATATTACATTGCAATATGATTATTCATAAATACATGTAAATCAGTTTTTTATAATTATATTAAGGCTTTTTCCTTCGCCAAAAAAATTTGAGAACCGCTGTTTTAGAGTGAAGCTCTAGTAAATGAAGTCGATATGACATAACAGTTGTCTTCCCTAATAGACCGCATTTCAGCTTAACGTCAGAATATGATCACAATCTGGGGGGCTACTCAGGTATACCCGATATTTCGTGATATTTCAGTCAGTGAATTTTCGTCGTGAAGCCGCTGTCAAATGCGTAATTTCGTGTATGATTATGGATCCGTAAGTGTTCCTGAGTAGCTCCACAGGTCTATGAAAAAAGACAATTGCAGTAATAAATGAAGTATGCGATGTACAGTCAACCACTAAATATGAATCACTAGGATATTAAATTTTAGTGATAAAATAATACCGTAAGACATCTCGTAGAACGATATTCTTTTTCGTTTGCTTTCGTGTTACAAGATCCTTAAAAAACAATTGAAGAATGGAGTACATATTCAAAAATATATTAACAATAATAATGGAAGGAAGGAAGGAAAAACATGAATAATAGTATTTTTATATCAAAAAGATATTTTTAGTACACACGTATAGCTTTTATTTGTTCTGTGGTGGACATCTGAAAAAGAGGTACAAATACAGGAATATTGTTTACAGGCGGACGGTACGAAATATTTCGTACATGATATAAGGTTTCGTAAATAAAACCTTCTGTTTGGATTAAATATATAAACATTGTATTGTTGTATATTTATATCATACTAGCTTTTACCCGCAGCTTCGCTCTCATTTAAGTCATTAAATAAGTATCAGAGATCATTCCAATAGAAATGAATCAATGTGATTCCAAATAGCTGAAACTATAGTCAGTTGGAAAATATAGTAAAAATAATATATTTTTTAAAATAAAAAGTATCCTATGTAACTTCTAGTACCTCCAAAAATATGTGTACAAAGTTTCAGATGATCGGTTAAGTAGTTTTTGCGTGAAAACGTAACAAACAAACTCACATTCACATTTATAATATTAGTAGGGATGTATGAGTCCTCTACGCTATGCCGACTTTGTAAGATGACCGTGTAGTTACATAGCTAGGTCATTTCAGAGGTTAGTTAGTAAGTATGACTCCTCTAAATAAATTTGTTACTAATTCAAATAAAAGTAGTACTTTTAGTAAACAAATAGGCGAAGGTTTCGAGTTGAAATTAAAACAAATCCTTCGAATTTAGCTGTCGTTGAAGAGAAGCGATCGATTTGTCCGTACCCCAGACTGTATCATTTGTCCTCGAGACGAGAGCGATTGAGTGCCTTCACTCGGAGAACTGGCAGCTTATAACAATTTGTTCCTCTTGAAGGAAATTGTCTTTCAATTATTTTGTATTTATTGCTTAAACTACCGAACTTGCTTCCATTTTCTTTGATTGTTTTATCAAATATGTATGCATTTGTTTAAATATATCGGAGAAGAAATATCAAGCGAAATCAGTAAATGGGTGGGGTATGTAACCTTTTTTTAACACTCATATGCGCTACGAACATCAGTACAAAAATAACATCCACATCCGAAAGAAATACCGATATTTTTTTTCATATATGAAAATTTATTTATTTTATTTAAGCACAGTCACTTGCATGGTCTTACAGTCAATTCCAATACACCATGCAATGAGGAGTCAAATACAAAAATACACAATAATATTAAAATGTCAAAACTAAATAAAATAAAAATAATAACTTATCAATGTCAAAAACTTAATAACTAAACAAAAATAATCTCAAAACAAATTCACATTTTACAATATATTGGCCTTTATAAATTATCGTTATATATTAATAAACATTCATTTGTTTCATCCGGATATTGAAGCTGAGACCTCTGTATTACGGACTAGCTCAATTTGAATTAAATAAATGAATAAAAAACTAAACGTCACCTAAACTTTCTAGAAATGACTTCTTAGAACTCTGTTAAACTTAACCTGAACTGAATATTCTAAGGAAATAAATAAATAAATTGCGCAAAAATATATCCAATTCCTAGAATTAATTTGCAACAATATAATCCTTTTCAACGCAACTAATAATTGCCGAATCCCTTTGCTTAATCAGCCCCTCAGCCTTCTCAGAAGTGGCCAAAACTTAGAGTTTCAGAGTGGTAAATCTGATTACTTTCCAAATAACCAACAAAGTCACTATAATTGAATACATGCTTGGGAGGTAGGTAGCACTGTTTTTAATAGTCCATTCACACGCGGTCCGTTTTATAGGTTACATTTTTTATATGAGTTAGTTCCCATACATAACAGTATTCCAGATCCAGTAAAAATACCAATCCGATAAAATGTGTCATTTGTTTTTTGTTTATAAAAATCGAATACTGAAATATTTGAAAAAAGAATTCGTTTATGTAGATTTAAAGAGAAGTAAAGGGCCTTTACAACCCGTTTTATGTGATGTGAAGTTCACCTGAAGAAGTTCCTGTGAAGTTTTAGTGTATATTTTCCATTAAATGTTGGTGAACATGCGTTCTGAATTTTTCTTCAAAAATTCGTCGGTAATTTGATAAAAAACTAATTTTGCTTTGATTCGCTATGTGCATTAAAAATTAAATATCAATTTTTTTTAACAAAAAAATTGTTTAAAGCAAATTAATTAGTGTCAATATAATTTAGGTCAAAAAGACAATTGAATTGAGTCTAGAAAGTAGGAACTATCTTTTTACCTAAGACTGTGGTGACGTAGGTGATTCATCACGCAAAGGTGTCGGCAAAAGATCTTTTATTCACAATGTCGTCAATCTTACTCCGACATTTAATTCTCTCCATCTCATTTCTCCAATAGTCGAGCGGCAGTTCATTAGAAACGCTTCTTGGATACTAAATTACTAGTCTATAGAATATTTATTTTCCTCCTAATTTGTCGATCGTTTTCAATTTACGCTTTTCAAATGATTCCATTATATTTTATTCATTGTAAAATATTATACATACATAACTTAATTGGCTTAAACCAGGGGTCAGCAACCTTTTTTAACTAAAATGCGAGTATTAAAGAGATGTTTGGGTCAGAGATATTTTCGTATTAAAACAGCATTTTAGTAAATAATAAGATATATTTTATTAAGAAATACTTATAAACATAGTTGAATAAACTTTATTTATAAACTTTTTCTACGATATCAATGGCTCCTCTGATGTTGAACTTGTCACGCCAATTTTTTGGTAAAAATAAATAAATGTTGGTATACTTTATTTTCGGAATTAGAGCGGGTCACTTGCAACTACCAAATGGGTCACTCGGTGACCCACGGGTCATAGGTTGTCGACCCCTGGCTTAAACTGATTGTAGAACCTAAAGATTGGATCTAGTCAACCAGGACATACTATAGTTGACTCATCAAATTAGTATAGAAAATTAACATTAGTATTCTATCGCTTAGTATCCTACTGCATCCTAACCTAACATTTTTAGAGAACACCCACATGCTGTTTAGTAGTAAAACAAATTCAATCTTAGTCACATGACCATACTTCGTCTAATGCTAAGCTACAGTGAAGACAACTGATATCACTAACAAATCTTTCCGTGTAATAGTCGCCTTCGCTATGCCGGCTTAAGGAAACGATTGTACACCGTACAAATTTACAGAGCACACTAATTATAGGAACTAATTAGAAAACTCTACTAATATAAGACGGCTAATGTTGATGACTTTCGCTCAGTTTGGTGGGAAACAATTATGATCCGGCATCATTTCAAATTTGGCGCCAATACGGCCCACCAATCGCGCGCAACCAAAAAGCGTTCAACTAATAGGACGCTAGAACGGCGCGTTTTTCATATTGAGATTTCGGAGTACTGTCTTTTGTTTTTCTTCTTGTCGGTTGTCTATTTTTTGTGAAAATAGTTACTTACTTATAAGTAAAAATAATTTGGTGGTGCTGCCGTTTAAAAAGTGGGTCACGTTCACACTGGAGATAAAATTTAAAATAACATGTTATACATTTAAAAGTAAATTATTAGAGTATATTTGTAATTAATATCATTAATATTGCGTAAATAGAGAGAGAGAGTTGTAATAAATCGCCCGCACATATTTTATTGCGTACTAAATGAGCGCGTTCATTTATCTCTAGAGACGAGAGATATTTAGAACTCCTATCATGGCCGTTTAAACTGAAATTATATGACATTGAAAGTTTCCTTTTTTAAATAATTTATACTTTTTTTTAAAATTTATTTCGGAGGCTATACTGAACCGATATACTGAAAACTTATTTCAGTTAGCTTAAGTCAAATGCATACGTGAAATTACGTACTTTTAAGTTCTATTTATTATTTAAAAATCAAAACTAATAATAATATATTAAATTCCTTTTAAAACAATACAATTTGTAAACTAATTAGTGAGAAAAAAAACACCTGTAGAGATATGCAGAAGTCAACACATACAAGGACTGCTGGTGATAAAAGTATCAGAAACGAGAACGGGAAATTATCCCAAAATCCCTTTTATTCTACAGGATAACATTATAATACGAAACACATAGCTATGAATTGAAACGCTTGAGAGTAACATCTCGCAGACTTAATATTCATTACGTTCTTAAACTTATGTACGAATGTATTTCTATGGAGACATTTGTCTTAAATCTATAGAGCGTGCTTAGACTTTGACAGGCACTAACTTTATTTACATTAATTGTATTAAAAATATACCTACGAGTGTACTAACATTATATTGTACCTATGCGAAATAAAAAATTCTAATTTTAAACATTGTTACGACTGAATCAGCAAATATTTCATCTCTTTCATTTAAGTGGTAAATAAAAGAGACAAACAAAATTAAACAGACAACCAGTACGTGGAATAAATAGATAAATAAATTGTTTAGTAATATGACTAGGAAAATGATAAGAAAAAGCTACCTAGCGCGGATTTTGTCGCCACAATCAATGAAATTATGGAATCTAGTTCTGAGATTTTGTATGGACAATTTACCCCTTATCTTTCCCGTTTACTTTTGTTTATTTCGACTCTTAAACCTTCGTCGGGCGCCCCTCAAAAACTCCTTAGATCGGGCGCGGTGTGCTTGACGGGCTCATGGAAAATCATAATCAATCTTTTTTATTGGAAAGTTTATAAATAAATTTTATACAAAAGTTACAGAATTTTTTTTCTCTCTTTTAAATCAGACTAAAAACTAAAGGAGTTCATAAAAGAGTTCATAGAACCTATAATTGCTGTGCCTGTGAGATCGGCCGCGCCCGACGGAGGGTTAATATTACCTTTGCTTTGGGTAATTAAAGATACAGTCTATAGATTCAGATCATCTGGTACATAATATTCAGGCAGTCCTGAGTACACACTTAATATGGCAAAACGACTCACATACGAGCATGTCGTTACAAATGCTGTCTCAAGAGTACGCTCAAACATTTTTAAAAGATTAAATTGACTAAAATACTGCACTGAGTGCTACTTGAATCCAACTAAGCCAGTCCTCGGTTTACGTCATGTTAGGTACCAAAGAATAGTGGTGCAAAACGAAACGACTTAAACAAGACACATTTGCGTGACGTAAAACGAACTTAGACTGTTAAAACAAGGAATGGTGTCAAAATTTTGAATGCCGTAAAACCGAAACGACGTAAAACGAAACTCCGCAAAACGAGGACTATATATAACGTAAAAATTCTTAATAATCACCTCAGATGTTTAATAAAGATAATTCTGTTAATGTCGAGTATTTAAGCACCAGCACAATAAGAAATCATAAAACTCTCAAATCTAATAATATTCTTCTCTATTCTTCTTCCAATGTAAAAGTTAATACTGGTTTCAGTGAAATTATAGAATTTTCTTCTGTTGTTATTCTTATATAAATTTATTTATTATTAACTTGTAAATTGTCTTACTGCAAAATACTTGCAAAGTTCGCAGATGTTAGCTAAGAGAATTTAATTGAAATAATATTCGAAAGTGTTAGAAAAAAAACATAAACAGTCGTGGGACTGCCGATAGAAGTGAAATGGGAATTATTAAGTTAATTTCATTTAATACTATATGCAAAAAGTAACGCCTTAAACAACTAATTAGAATTTTCTTCTGTTGTTATTCTTATATAAATTTATTTATTATTAACCTGTAAATTATCTTACTGCAAAATACTTGCAAAGTTCGCAGATGTTAGCTAAGAAAAGTTAATTGAAATAATATTCGAAAGTGTTAGAAAAAAAATCACATCATGCGTCATATACATTTCAATCACTTCGTATATGTCGATTCTGAGAATGAAAATGACTTAGTACTTAGTAACTAACTCACAAATTTACTAAAATATTCTTTCTAAAATTTTTCAAATTATCTTTCCGTTGCATTTTTGAACTGTAAAATTCCATATAAATTCGCTAACTTTAGTTGTAAATAACACTGTAGTTTCAGGATAACTAGCTGCTTTACACCCTATTTCCCAACTGGTGTACAGAGGAAACATATTGTACTAACACATCCTGCCAGTTAGCTGTTATATTTACTTTTATATAGTAGTTCTATTCATTACTGTTATAACTATTAGATAAGTCATTATTTAGGCCAGCCATTCTCAAAGTGTGTTCCGCGGAACCCTAGGGCTAAAATACTGCAAAAAATACCTACCAAAGGGAGATTATAAGGTTACATCTAAATATTCCAACTAAATATTACATAATATTACAATGCAATATGATTATTGATAAATACATATAAATCAGTTTTTTATAATTATATTAAGGCTTTTTTCTTCGCCAAAAAGTTTGAGAACCGCTGATTTAGGCATTTAGTTTTAAATACAACTAAAATAACCCACTCTTCATTTTTAATTATAATAATAATATTCAAATATTTTAGGAATTTAAAAGACTTAATTAAGCATTTTCTAAATTAATTTAAACCAATGTTTGGGAAGCTTTGCAGCCATAGTGATCAAAACTAGACTGATTACGATTATTCGAATTTAGGCAAATTTAGAAGAATAAAATAAAATAATTTTGCATGAAATTTAGTATGTTTACAAAGGCCTGCATTGTCATAAAATTCAACGCGGCATTTCTTTTTCACGCTTTGTTGGCATTAACACGAAATAATTAGATTTTCGTCCGGCAAACTCCATGGGACTTGACTGGCCCGCTCTGCTTACTACGTGCCTTTTTAACTTTGAGACTGCGAAATTAATGGAACTAGGTTTTTTTAATATCAACCCAGCATATGACCACACTCCGCCTGATGTTAAGCTAGAATGCGGCCCATGGGCATAGACAACTGTTACCACTGTTACAACTGTTACAGATGTCCACTATGCCGGCTTGAGGAGACGAATGCGCTCTGTCCAAATTAACATCATCATAGAATCATTTTAAATAGATCATTTTAGATAGAATCATTTTAAAGTCTGAATAATAATCAATATAGTTCTAGAACATTCTACAAAATTAATTTCATATAATATATTAATGTCTGTCTTTGAAACGTGCAAAAGTATTTTTGAATTAATTTGGCGGTGTGCCGGAGCGTCCGTGATTGGTTCACTAAAGCACACGTGCACTACTATCCCCACTACTTTCACTCAAGCTTCGAAATTCGGTGTCTATATTAGTCATTATTATAGATTCTCTACCGACCAGTTTCTGTACTCGGGACGAATTTAAATTAGTTTTATCAAACCAATTTCCTGCTAGCTCCTACCGTCTACACAATTATTATTATGGTTGTAAGATACCAATGAACTTGAGAATAGTTTGGTTTAAAAGGATAATTATATTTCAGGCTATGATTGGCGAGTTTCTTGTGGTCTTCTTCTCGTCATACGCTTTTCCGAAGCCATTATAGAGTCTGTCGATGAGCAAGCGCACGCCTTTAGTGCCTATGCTAAAAAACTATTTCCATTCCATTTCAGATTGTCTATGACTCCACTGAATGGTAAGCTAGAACGTGGTCCATGAGCAGAGACAACTTTTACTAGAGACAAATGTCGGAAGGCAACAATCTTCACTATACTGACTCGAGTAAATTAACGTAAACCGACGGACCAATGTCACTTTACAGCTGTTATTCTTGAAAGGAAAGGTAACAAAAATTATGGAAAAATAGATATTATATAAAATATTTAATTCACGCATTAATTAATTTCTATAGTAAGCGAAACAGGCACTCAAATATTATACCGGTATTAGTATGTTTAATAACAAATTTAATTTTAATGAGCTACGTGACAAATTACACTATTTCTATGGCGAATTCACTTTTGACATTTTGCACGCTAACGTGTGACGTAATTTGTGGAATTATATAACTTTGTATGTGCGTAATTAGATTGCCAAAACTAATGCTTTAAACAGTTTGAATACATATTTCGGGCACCTATATCAATTATATATTGAATCGATAAGAAAAGCTGTGTATTGATCGGATTATCGGCTAACAATTTTCATTATATGGTATCCTATATAAATAAAATAAAATGTCATAATATAAAAAAAAAACAAAACCGAAGAAGAACGTGTATTTAAACCTATTTTCATTTGTTCTGAAGACAACAATTTGTTCTCAAATTTTTCCATATGGCGTCGCATTACATACACCCCTCCTAATGAAAATTACGCAATAAGGGTGAAAACGAAACCTTTTATAATATAATCTAACCTAAGCCACATCAATAAAATTCAGAGTCCCAAAATGACTTCCACAAGCTGAAAATTATTACGTTTTGCATCAAGTAACTCGCATGTTTAAATTAATCAAAACGAAATTTGGCACGAAAAGGAAGATGCTGTGGGGTGCCTATTCTTGTTAAAATACTAATTCGTTTCTAATTTGGAAACAATTACAATTACATTTTCTAATATCACAAAATTTTCTGCACTAAGATCTATAACATATTTTTTATTTTTTCATCAGATTTCTTCACGTGAGATGAAAATAATTTATCAGCATAGACACTATAGGCATATTAGTTGGCTTCAGAAAAGCTTATAACGAGAAGAAAACCAAAAGAAACTCGCCAATTATAGACTGTACATAATTTTAATTCAATAAAAAAAAACATTTTTAAACATCCCTACTAATATTATAAATGTGAATGTGAGTTTGTTTGTTACGTCTTCACGCAACAACTACTTAACCGATCATCATGAAACTTTGTACACATATTTTTGGAGGTACTAGAAGTAACATAGGACACATAAAATGTTAAAATGTTAAAAAAAATGATTTTTTACTATAGTTTCCAACTGTAGTTCCAACTATAGTTTCAGTTGTTTGGAATCATATTGATTCATTTCTATTGAAATAATCTCTGATACTTATTTAATGACTTAAATGCGAGCGAAGCCGCGGGTAATCTATAAATGGACCAAAATTTAATTTATTTAATACATATGTAGTTTTGGAGATTTTTGTTAACTTTATTATAATGCCAGAATAGCGCCTCAACGCACAAACGTAACTTGATGGATTAATTCTTAATTGAGATGACAGAACCAACTGGTCTTTAATTTACTTCGTAGCTTCATCACAAATGGTTCGGAAAGAAACATTTGGGCTACTCGAATGATTTAATAAGTCGGCTTTATTTCACAATTGTTTTGTCAACTTTATAAATATTATTTTCCTGTTGTTTAGGCTGAAAATAGAAAGCTATTATTTGTAAATACTTTTTTTTTATTAAGGAAGTAAAATATTGGAATTAAAGCGGCTAATGCGATGAGTGGTTTCAATAAAGTTCCCGAAGGCGTATTCTGGTAATAAATAGAATCGTTTAACAAAAAATATTTATTTGATATAATTCTATAAAAACAGCGTGGACAATTTCAATTTTAAAATGCTATACAAATCAAAATTAACACTATGACAATTTGTGAAAACAAAACATCTAGTACTTAATATTATTATTTCTATTGTTGAAGTGAACAAGCCACTATTACCGCTGCTGTATATTATTGTATTATTAAGTATAATTGTATATTGTGTTCCAATAGGAATCTACAGGAATAGAAAGCTATATAAATTACGTATTTTAAGTTATCGTTTAATATTAAAAACAATTCTTTTGGTCATTTTGCTGTGAAACAATCGCGTTGTTCACACCAAACGCTCGGTGGGTCTCAAAGGTATTGTGGTTGCCTATTCAATTTACTCACAATGTGTGAACGAGACGCCCTATTCTCGAAACACGGGAATTATTTAAATTTTTCCATTTAGAAAAAGCAAATTTATGTTAATGATAAAAATCTTTGTAAATAAAAGTACTATACGTAAATAAACATATGTTTGTTGTTATTACAGAAAGTTATGTGGTAAATTGACCGTGAATTCAAACGTTGGAATATTGGTATAGTCAAGATAGTAAATAACAACTAAATAAAACAATTAATTATAAATAAAATAGCATATTATCAATTTAAAAATATTGACTCGACATTACTGGCAAATACAATGTATTTGAAATCAATCTCTATCTCAGTTGCTAATTATTTAAAATGTTTTATTTTATTAAAATTCTATCACCTGTCAAATTATTTGACAGATCTAATTTCTAGTGTTACCAGATGTAAAAAAAATTAAACGACAATGTTGTCACTTAAAAATTTACAAAAAATATAAACTACATTAATATTAATAAAAGCATTATCTTCTTAATTTTCATTAGTTTGTACCAATTTTAATTTGACCAGAATAGGACAGCAGACAATGTCATACGGGTAGGAAGGGACGCCATTACCAGAACGAAGGTTTCCGAAAGCTTGTCGAGAAGTAATAACTTCTATACTGAAATGACTCCACACAATGAATTTGAATTAACGTGTTAACAAATAAATTATGAGTTTTTTTTTGTTATTTATGTGTTCCTTCTTTTCTGACTATTACGTTAGGAATAAAATACGACATGTGACCACATTCTTAATCTCAAGTTACATAAAACAATTGCTTGCACAGAAATGATTGCAGATAATAGTATATACCTGCATAATGGGATATGTTGAGTTCGTATTATACTCAAAATTGGTTCACTCCCACGAGAGAACACACTGGGCTAATAATAACACAGAAATAAATGTTGAATTAACCAAATAAAACTTAATATATGAATATTATTCACGCTCTGATACGCCCGTAACTCATTAAATAGCTAATTAGAGCCAATCGTCAAATAAAGCCCTTTATTTGAGACCAAATATCTACTTATTCAAGACTGTAGGTATACCAGATTAGAAATGGTTTACAAATGCGTAAATGAAAAAGAACATGCAGACTAATGACTGTTGTTAGTAGTCAAGTGTTTTCAGTGTAACAAAGGAAGGACTTAGTAACCGGAAATAGCTGGAAAATTCCGCTTTGCCAACCTGGAGATTGGTACGGCGTATACTTCCTTCTATCAAATTGAGATAGTATACAGTTCATGCAGGTAGACATTTGTGATTGTAGCAGTTTTTAGAGAAACTTATGTGAAATAATAGTGCGGATTTTTACGGATTAAAAATATAATTATCACAATGCATTGTGGCAACAAAAAGAACAGAAAAAAAAACAAGAAAGATGACACTGACAGACTAAACGTCAAAATCTCAAATCTTCTTAAATAAGTATCTTCGGCTTGTAGAATCAACAGTGACAAGTTTAACATTAGGAGTGTAATCACGTTTTTAACTACAATAATTTTGATCACTTATTTTATCCAATAAAGCAGCGGTTCTCAAACTTTTTTGGCGAAAGAAAAAGCCTTAATATAATTATAAAAAACTGATTTATATGTATTTATGAATAATCATATTGCAATGTTACGTAATATTTAGTTGGAATATTTAGATGTAACCTTATAATATCGCTTTGGTAGGTATTTTTGCAGTATTTTAGCCCTAGGGTTCCGCGGAACACACTTTGAGAATGGCTGCAATAAAGAATTTATATTAATAATCAATATGTTTTTCCTAAAAAATGTAATCTGGTATCTGTAGACAAGTTTCAATGAAAAAGTTTTACTGTAATAGTTTCTTTATTCCCGAATGATCCGAAATAATCAAAGTAATTTACTTGTTGATCCTATTAAGACATTAAAGGCTTTTATATTGAATCCCTTTTTTAGTATTTGGAATAACTATTCTTGGAATCCTCGAGGATTCCGTACAATTTCCTCCAAAGAAAATAACATAAAAACACAAAACGTGGGAGTTTGGTTGGTACCGGTAAATACGAACCATCCTTTGATATAAAAATACATATTTTTTTATATTAATCTTTATTTCATGTCACATTATAAATACCTACTTCACGGATGTTAAAACAATAAATTATCTTTCGATGTGACACCCTTCTTAGGACATAGCAAACAAACTATTTTTACTATATAAAACTATTAACTAAATATTAAAAATATAATAAATTGATTACCTTATTATAGTACGTCATTAAATCAAATTAATATTTACTGTTTTGATGCCAATTGACGGAAAAGATTTAGATTTTGTTTTTAGCAAAGAAAATAATTATATTATTATTACAGATGTTCCGACTAGTCGGCCACTAGTAGGTAAAGCCGACTATCCGGCCACTATCGTAGTCGGCGAATAATCGGCAAAAAGCGCCGACTATCCGGCTTCTTACTTTGTGTCTATTTCTCAATAAAATGTATGTGTTACTTCCTTGTAAAGAAAACATATTTATGACATTTATCAAACAAAATTAGTATCTTAATTAAAAAACAAATTAACATAACATTTAATGACATATATTGCAATTCTGCGTGATGATATTTGAAACTATCGTCAAACTAGTGAGCTGTAAAACTCAAAAAACTTTTTTTGTTATTTATATTTGTCCACATGTCAGTAGTGACTGAAATTGCAGCGAATCAGCTGTAAACGAAGCGCCATGGGAATCCCATAAACCGTAGTCGGCTTGGCCTATTAGTCGACCGACTAGTCGGCTTATTTACAACCGACTAATCGGCTAGTCGGCCAATGTCATAATCGGCACATCTCTAATTATTATCCTATAAAGTAAGTATTTCAAACGAAATATGTTGTTATATATGTAATACATATATTGGTACCCTTTGTGTTTTGAAACACACTCAACAATTTCTTATATAAAGGATAATCTTAGTAAATTGGGACAAGAGCGTCTCTAATATCGCCAGCCCCGTGCTCGAGTTCGCCAACTAATAGTAGAACGGCTTTAGTACAAAATTGTATTGCCGAATAATGTGAAATAGGAAATTGGCACTTTCTATGAAGGCGTGTAATGTGAGAAACATCCAATGTTAAATACGTTTACTAAAATATTTTTTGTGAAATAATTAGTGTAATAAATTCAGTATAAAAATAATTTCGGTAAGTAAACCAATATTTTGGAGTTATTAAAGTCTTCTTATAAGCTTTGAAAACTATTTATATGTAAGAAATGCATAGAACTAGACAAAAATTGTGTTTATATTGTATTGTTTATTTCATTAGGTAGAAAACTTTTTAATCTACCCTCCGTAACAAGGCGCTTAATATAATCTATAAAAACTGATTTATATGTATGCCGTTATGAATACCACCACTTTCAAGCGGAACACCCGTGAAGTGACCTAGTCTCGTTTCGGGATCAGCTTGGAAGTAGCCGGGATTAACAAGAGGAGTGTGTCCTGTCAATTTTGACAGAGCACATTCGTCTCCTCAAGCCGGCATAGTGGACATCTGTATGTGGTAACAGTTGTCTATGCTCATGGGCCACACTCTAACTTAACATCAGACGGAGTGTGGTCATATGCTGGGCTATCAATAAAAAAAGAACGGATTTGACCAGCTGTGTGGACGCAAATCTGAACAGCTGCTAGTAAAGCTGTCCATTGCCCGCACTCTAGCTTAAAAGGAAACGGAATATGGTAACAAGTCGGAGTATTTAATTCAAAAGAAATATTATAAACTCGGTAAATGTTAGTTACCTTATTATACCTAAGAATTTAAATAACACGATTGATAACGATTTAAATTTAACATTGAAACAAAATTCTGAGTAACGACGATAATTGTTTATCATTTAGAATAAATACGTAAGAAATGGTGCACCAAACAAAGCATGATAAACTTACGACCTTTGACACGTACACTGCTGAATGTTACAATTCCTAACCGTTCGATACCAATTAATCGTTTAATTATTTATTTATATTTATATTAATTTCAAGCTTAGAGAATATTTATTAAAAAAGATATCATTTATTAAGATGTTTAATTATGTAATCTATTTCATTTAAATAATAAATAAAAGATACCCAATAAAATTATTTTATGTAACGTGATTTAAGTAAAAATGGATCATCTGCGTGTTTTTTTCTTTTTTTAAAAATCGAACTTTTTCATTTCCCAATCGGAATTTTATTAATTATTAAAATATACCAATTAATATTTAATCGTTAGTAAAAAAAGGTCAAAAAATTGCGTTAAAATTAAACAAGGAAAGAGGTCGAATTTTAACTACTAACAGAGACCTGACTTCCCATCTCACCAGATAAACTCGTGTATAAATATGGGTCGTTTAGAATGTATTCGTTTAATTAGGTAATTTGTGGAATATTGCAGTTGTTATATAATTAATCATGGAGGTTTACAAGTGTGCGGTATTGGTGTGCCTTATCAGTTGTGCATTTGGAGAAAGTGATATAAGTAAAGGTATTTACAACGTCTAAGTTATGTACTTTATATATGCTTATATATATAAACGTACTATATATTTATCTGTACTAACATTAAAATATATTTTTTTGTATTGTATATTCCGTTTATTAATAAATATATATAACTCAATTGACTGAAAAAATAGTAATATTTTTTACAACGCACAGCCCAAACCGTCTGGACATTATCTACCAGCTGAAATTTGTCGGTGTGATGGCATGACGTAGCCAGCCATGGGCTAAGGGTGGGGAGGAATCTAAAATAATATGTAACCAGCTAGACTATTTCGACTGGTTGAACTGAAATTAATTTTTTTCGACTTACTATGATGAAGACTGTTAAATAGGACATCTTCATTATTACGTATTGTATTGCGGGCAACCTAGTAAATAAATAAGTTTTTTGCAAAAAAATAATAATATTTTTTACATAGGCAGAGCCAGCGTGGGGCAAAGCCGTCGGCATTATCTACCAGCTAACCTTTGTCGTGGTGAGCGGTGATATTTGGTGCAATGATAAGAAAATAATAACTAAATATACACAATACATACATAAAGGTTGTATATGCATAGTACAAGAGTGATTGCAAAAACGTCAGTTTAAGGATTTTTTTAACCGTAGAAGTATCATGAACTCAATTTTGAAGTTATGAAAAATTGTATTTAAAAAGATTTGTTGTCCTCTTCTTCTTTCTATCTTCTTCTTTTATTATAAATTATATGATTTATAATTCATTTAACACAAGTGAAATCGCGAACAAAGGACAGCTTAATACAATTATTTCAAACAACAAAAAATTAGCCTTCCAATGTACAGTTTCTTAATCTATAAATATACTCGTTCCCTAGAGAACTTGTCCAAGATATAAGGTAAAAGTCTTTTAACGGACATATTACGAGGATTTTAGCTCGTTGGTTGTCTTCCTTGAGGAGATAAAAATTTAATCGTTTGACAATGAGATTGCTTTTTTCATTAAAGGATGAAAAGTAGCTTCAATTAGTCACATTACAGTGTTAAAATGCATTTAATTAAATTCTATAAGAGATTAAATAGAAGTTTTTTTGTGATAGTCCACGTAGATATATGAATACTAGCTTTTACCCGCGACTTCGCTTGCATTTAAGCCATTAAATAAGCATCAGAGATCATTTCAATAGAAATGAATCAATATGATTCCAAACAGCTGAAACTATATATTTAAAAAAAAAAATAATCCTATGTTACTTCTAGTACCTCCAAAAATATGTGTACAAAGTTTCATGATGATCGGTTAAGTAGTTGTTGTGTGAAAACGTAACAAACAAAACTCACATTCACATTTATAATATTAGTAGGGATTAAACTAGATCACCAATGTGTGTGTGGAGTTAGCTGGTCAACTCTGTGTACTGGGTTTATGAGACAAGTATCATTATTACTTCCATGATAACAGACTATACTAATTTCTTTATTTCAAGTATTTTATAGTATGTATCAAAAACCAGTTCCACTACCCTGCATTGTTACGTAATTAATTATTTATTTCATTTGCCCTTTGTATTTATGTCCCGAAATAAAACCTCCGAAGCACTCGACTTTGGCGTATGTAGGGATTTTAGATGGAATCTTAACCTAGTTTCGTAAATTTATGTTAGATTCTTTTGTTTTATATGAAAGGAAAAAACATGATTAATTAACATATACGATATTGTGTTTATAGTTCAAGTCCAAAGTGCGAATACGTGACAAATTACTAAATGAAATTCTCGTTATCATTCGAATATTTGAAATCGATAACTTAACGCAGACTTAATTCCTTTAAAATGACCAATTAAAAGACAGAGTTGGAGCTACCCTTATGAAAGTTTTTGGACCGTTAATCCGGAACTAGTATAATAGGCCAAATTTGCCCAAAAACAATAGACTTAACTTTGAGCGGGTAATTTAAATAAGCACCTATTTGACTCTTTGATCTCGGATGTACAAAGTTTGTGTGATGCTCGACTTTCAGGTTTAGGTTTAGAGAAAGTTGTTAAAAATCAATTAAAACGAATAGAAACAAAAAGAACTTCAAAATATATACTTAGAAAATTTCAAATAGTTTTATTAAATTTCATTGACATAACGAATATTATAAATGTGAATGTGAGTTTGTTTGTTACGTTTTCACGCAACAACTATTTAACCGATCATCATGAAACTTTGTACATATATGTTTGGAGGTACTAGAAGTAACATAGGATACTTTTTATTAAAAAATAAATATATTATTTTTTACTATTGTTTCCAATTGACTATAGTTTCAGCTGTTTGGATTTTTTCTATATTTATTTTTAGTTTCGTCTGTCATTTTATATAGGCAGTATAAAACTATTTGATTTTTTTAGGTTAGGTGTCATTTTTGTGGTTAGATGCCACTTTATTACAGAAGTGTGATAGGCATTATCTGTTGATTGAAATATGAAACATCATTAAACTTCATAGTACTTTATATCTTCATTATTACGCAGACGTAGTCGCGGGCAACAGCTAGTATTATATAATATGATGCGGTTAAAACAAAAGAAGGAATGTTGCAATAAATATAGAAACAATAAATGAGTTGTATAGAATCAAAAACAGCAATCTTCGGTTTTATCACGTGTCATTTTGCTGTTCTATACGTCTCCCATTAGTATCCTAATGCGATAGGTTTTGAGACAATATATTTGAGATGACACCACACTCCCAAATCCGAAACAAATATGCAGTGCAACCTTCATATAACGATAATAAACGGAATCAGAAAATAATTCATTATATTAAGTAATTTGTTACAATGAAGTTCGTTATACAAAGGTTAGGTTGGTTTACGATTCGTTTTAACAAGTTCAAAAAAAAAATTAATCTCAGCTTTACGTAGGTACTAATCTGCTGTCCCTGTTATAGCGAACGATTTCGTTAAATAGAGGTAAATAATACTTTCTTTTTATATTTTGCAAAGATTGATAATTCTTTATAAAAAGGTTTTTAACAAATGTATTCACAATGTAATGGTATATTTTGCATTAGTTCTAGGGGGTTTCAAAAAATTATTTTATTAGAAGTGTAGTATCTATCCCTTTATCATGCATGCATCTTGAGCATGCCGTCCTATCCTATAATTAAAATTTCATAGTACTCCTTTTTGTAATATAGAGTCATAATATAATTTTGTAGGTAGGCTTTATAAATAAATAAATATTGAGGGTCGTTATATTAAAGTTACCTTGTATATATATTTTATTATTATTTTCAGAAAAACTCCTGCAAGCATGTAAAATGGGTGACTTAGATTGTGTGCGAATGAGTACACAAAAGTATTTGGAACACACTTCAAATGGGATTCCGAAATATGACATTAAAGCAATCGATCCGCTGCACATAGCCGCTCTGGATTACGACGTGCACTTCGACACTGGGGTCAAACATCATTTGAAGAATGTCACAGTCACAGGAATTAAAAATCTTGAACTTTCCGATTTAAAGTAAGTCTCCAAAATACGTAACTATATCTTTACGAACATGGGCGTAGCCAGCCGTGGGCTCAAGGTGAGGCAGCAGTCTAAAATAATATGTAACTATCAAATTTAATTTAAATTTACCCTGGTTAATTTTTATGTGTCGACTGACGACTGTCAAATTGAACTTTCTTACGGATTTTAAGTATTGTAATTAGTACCTAGATAATAAAGTTTTTGACGTGACAACGTCTTATAATTCGATTGAGCCGGCTGCACGCACGAAAAAACATGACTCATGCGGCGTTACCTCGCTCTGAGGCGTTCCATGTAAGGCTTGAAGTGATCTTGATCTTGATCAATTTCATTGTGATTTCCAATTACCTCCTTCTCTATATACATACAAATCTATTAAACAAATGAAATTAAAATTTTCTTTTGAAAAATGCTACCATTCCATCAGTATTTTCTTAAGACGTTGTCACGTTCAACTATCGTCAGTAAACCGACTTTACAGACAACCGATTTTTTAGATTTGATTAGGTACCTTGCCCCACTCTGCCCCACCGTGGCTACGCCCATGTTTACGAATTAACCTATTTAAACTAGTTTATACGGTTTACAATACACTAATAATTGTTCCACTAATTCAACATTTTAAGACATACACCATTTAAATAATTTGAAATGTAAACTTAAACAAACTGAAATGGAGTATAAACTACTAATTGGACTTTGTAATTACGATCTCAGTGGTTGCTGTAGAGTCATGTAAACACGTCAAGTTTGAAATTAATTACTAACATAATACATGTGTGTGTAATTTTGCAATTGACACCGATTTATTACTCGAGCTTATTCGAGATTATAAAGTGTGACTTTTGAGTGTAACACCCGCAGGTGTGACTCACACCTAAGCAGGATATTTTATATACATATATGTTATTAATATAACATTTATTATTGTAACTACTGTGCAATCTGATTTATGAACTTACTTTTTTTCTGAATTAAAATTCAATTGTTTTAAAATTATTATTTACTAGCTTTTACCCGCGGCTTCGCTCGCATTTAAGTCATTAAATAAGTATCAGAGATCATTTTAATAGAAATGAATCAACATGATTCCATACAGCTGGAAACAATAGTAAAAAATAATATATATATTTTTTAATAAAAAGTATCCTATGTTACTTCTAGTACCTCCAAAAATATGTTTTCAAAGTTTCATGATGATCGGTTAAGTAGTTGTTGCGTGAAAACGTAACAAACAAACTCACATTCACATTTATAATATTAGTAGGGATGTACAGGCTATGATTGACGAGTTTCTTGTGGTATTCTTCTCGTTATGGTAGAGTCTAACGATGAGCAAGTGCATGCCTTTAGTGCCTGTGCTAATAAGAGATTTTCATTTCATTTCAATACATTGTAACTATAGCAGACATTTCGTGCGGTAAGTAAGAAACGCACGTAGTAACTGCAAACTTTTTTTCATACTATAATGTGCTTCATACTATAGTGCTCGTAGTTAAAATGTACGATTCTTGCTATCGAACAAAACTTATACTTACTGCACCGTATTCTAGTTTGTTCTACTCTAGAATGTTAAACAGGGGCGTACCTACCGCCGTATCAGCCGTATCAATGATACGGGGCCCCTGGGCTAGAGAAGCCCCTAACGCATATATGCAAAAATTAGTGAAATGTTATCCATAATGACATTTAATCTCATGCTTTCCCGGGAAAAAACATATAATAAAACGTATATTTAATTTAAATTGTTGGGCTAGCTCAATGTCTAGGAAGAAGTGATAACTTACAATGAATAAATATTTATTTTAATTTAATGCAAGCATTTTGACTCTTCATTTACCCACTCCCCCAAATACCACCTCCCTAAACAAAAATATATTTCAAAGCTAATGTAATTTTTGGCTGGTTTTAGAATGGCAGATAAAGCACAATTGACAATGAAAGTGGATATATCAGCTAACTCAGACATTACCCTTGAATTTACTAAAGAAAAAAAAACTTTCGATGGCGAATACACTATCACTGGAAGTAAGTAAATCGAAGTAAAATTTTAATTTGCAGACCTGTGGGCTTATCACGAATTTTAGTCTGGCTTTCGAACCGAGTTCGCTTTTAGCGATTTGTATGGAAATTTGAGCAGCGCCACCACGTGCGGATTTGGAATTACAATATTTTAGATACTTTTTGTTAATTTTCGAACGTCTCGATCTTTCGTTCATTTGATAGATTGCTGGTGCTCGTTAGTGTTAGTAAAAATTCATGATCCCGATTGCTAACGGATCCGTTTTACTTGTGACAGCTCAATTCGAAAGCCAGACTAAATTCGTGATAAGCCCACTGTTACTAAGTTACTAACAATTGTTTTAAAATTACAGAGGGTAAAGCCGTTGCCACTTATCCTTATACAGTGGTCAAGAAAGAAGATACAGAGTATTTCGAAGTGGGGGAAGCGACGTACGAGTATGAAATCGACGAAGTACCTCATGTCAAATTCAGTGATACTCTACGCAAAGAATTGGAAAACGGTTTGTGTATTTTATTGAACATAACTATATACCTATAGATGTAAGATAATATCAACATTTGAGATAACTCTAAAATTTCTTGTGAGGCGTAGGTGTAATTCAATTAACTGAGTTTACACTCTATACAAGTAAGTACATAACGTATTAAACAATGATTAAAATCATTAACATGTCGGCCGCAACACGACCGCTACATATCAAGGGTTGCCCTAGAATGATGTCATCGCGCTTCTCTTTCTATGAGCTGTGTGGAACGTCACAGATGACGTTTGCGTACCATAGACATTTGGGCACAGACATCAATACCATAGATATAGGTTAAAAGTGTATTTTTATATGTATGCCTGAGATTATTTGCTCATATTTTAACTAATTTAAAGGCTTTATACAGCTTTTATTTAGTTAAAAATAGCAGACAAATTGATGAAGGTTATTTATTAGTCCTGAGGTAATTTTAAGCGACATGCAAGAGTGACCTAATCGTGTTTCTGTAGTGTGGTATTAGATGAGGAATGTACCCTGTCAATCAGGACGGTGTATCTCTGTCTCCTTAAGTCAACATGCCAGTGGCGAGCGTTTCCTGTCAATTGTTTTTCAATAAATAAAATATTCATGAATATCGGATACTAGTTTCGGATATCAGATGGAATGTGAACACGGCATGTTGACGTAAAATTCATGTTTTAATCATGGCTTAGAAAGCACTTAAAACTTGCTTTAAACTTGATTTATTCATCCAGATGTGAGATTTGAATCAGTGTTTTATTTGTCCGGAATAAAGAAGCCAGGGACAAAATCTTAAAAGAACGTTAAAATTAATTAAATTTTAGGTTCGATTCCCAACCCTAAATATGATATTTAGAAAACATATAAACCGCTTATTATAATTTTTTTGGTTATAAATAACATTTGTTTCAGATATCCAAATAACTGATAGCAGAAACAGTGTTCTGGAAAACAGAGAGCAACTCTCCAAAGATTGTTTGAAGAAGGTATTAGAAAAAGCAATACCAATAGTAATCCATAACTTAAAACGTGCTTCCGAACTTTTACCTAAAGATGCTTTCTTCACTGATTAAATTTTGCTAATAAAAATAATAATATTTGTTTTATTATTGTACTTTCCTATAAATAGTAAATGTAACACTACAACAATTTTTTAAAATGGCAACACTGGGTCTTTCCGGAGTGGTGAGCGGGGTCGGCCATCTTGTTTTTCGGTCTTCTTTTAGCAGTGTTCTAATTGTTTTACACTGTACAATATTTACATACTTGTTAACATTTAACAAAAATAATTGTTTTACATAAATTGTTCAATACAAAAATCTTTAGTACATTAAACTTTAGTATCGACATTCCTTGCTCCAAAACCACAGTATCTCTGAGCGAACGCCTTTGACGTGATCTAGCTCATCCTCAAACAGACTTAGAATTTCTAATATATATCGGAAGATATATACAAGAAAATAGGTCAGAAGGAAATACAATATTATATCGATAGAAATAATTATTACAAAAAGGATCGAATGGTCCATTAGTATATTTAATTAAGTTAAACTTAATCACTTAATTATTTGAAAGATAAGAAACCTTAATTGTACAATCAAAATCGTAATTCATTGTCAAAATAAAACGAACGCCCAAGATAAAAACGTGTCGTTGAGAAAATTGGTTATTGCTGATTTATTATCTCGAACTGGTTTTTATGCGATTTCTGAACGAACATGAATCATTCGACGAATATTTTAAAAGTACAATACACTTCCAAAATTCTATTGTTTTAAATCAACAACCTTTACATTGCTACAATTGTTTTTTTTTGATTGATGATAAACAGAAATTTATATTTGCAAAGATCAAAATAAAAATACTTTATTTCGCATACTCCATTCTTGATTCTTGATTTCGGAAAGACGAGAAGAAATCAGAGGAAACTCGCCAATCATAGCCTGTAGGTACAATATATTGATAGTATACTCGTAGATACATTATTGCTTAAATTACATCTTTAAAATTTATTACAATAATAATTGATGTAAATAAAATTAGTTCCTAGATACATAAAAAATCTCGTCACACTGTTTTATCATCGATCAATAAAGATACAGTACTATAACAGTTCTTAAAGTCTAGGACAAAGGAAGTTTTGCTTTTCGTTCAGTCATTCATTCAATAATCAATACATATATAGATAGATATCTAAAACATTAGGCAATGATAGAAATCAAACCTACGTAATACTTGTTTCACAAATAGAAAATCGAATTTAATTAGAGATGGAGATCAAGTTACTATATCCAAGCTCAGAGTATACACACCCACGCTTGATATCTTTAAAACAATACTAACGTAGGAATACGTCACCGGTGTTATATTCGAGTCAACATCTATCAAATTAAATTCTGCTAAATCTTTTATCGTAACACTTACGAAAAAAAGTAGTCAATTGATCGATTACTAAACGACGATTTTCAATGACATTCAATTAAGAACTTCACTAAAAATGTCTTGAGAATGAGTTTCATATTATAAGGAGAATCGCGAATATTAACTATAACATATTTGCCATTCTTCTACATCATATTAAATTTTGTAATCCCTACTAATATTATATCTGTGAATGTGAGTTTGTTTGTTACGTTTTCACGCAACAACTACTTAAACGATCATCATGAAACTTTGTACACATATTTTTCTAGGTACTAGAAGTAACATAGGATACTTTTTATTAAAAAATATATATTTTTACTATAGTTTCCAACTGACTATAGTTTCAGCTGTTTGGAATCGTATTGATTCATTTCTATTGAAATGATCTCTGATACTTATTTAATGACTTAAATACGAGCGAAGCCGCGGGTAAAAGCTAGTAAATAAAATTGCTTGATGAAATTGTGATCCATTGTTATTATATGCAACGAAATTAATAAACCAATTTTATTTGTCGGTATCATAATTAACATGCATTAATATGTCTTATTATTTATATTTTGAAAACAAGGGGTCAATGTACTAATAATTTAAAAGATCACATGTTCTGATAATAAATTGTTTGCAAATTTACCGACCGGTCTAATTATTTACGTACAGAGAAATTAAAATAAAAAATATCATTTTACATACTAATAATTTTAAGTAAGAAATTTGTTATCTTGATATAGAATAATATAGAGAAAAACAACCCTAGTTGGTGGTTATTGAAGAATATTCTGGAATCACTACAATAATATACAAAATCTAATGTATTAGGCAAATAAATTGTTGTATGGAAAAAACAACTTTAATTCCAGTTTAAGATTTAAATAAATGTATAAGATAAGATAAAAAATACTTAATAAATCTACTTTATTCTAAGAAACGGGTCACACCCAAAGTCTTCGACCTGTTTACAAACGGGCCGGCAATTTTTTACAAATATTTGTTATACATATAAAACTTACGTATCAGTTCAGTCGTGTTTTAGTGCATCGAATGCATAAATGCATAAGTGCGTTTCGTTTATGCTCGTATGCATTATTGAAATTGGCGGGAGTGTACAAGAAGTCAGCCCGTATGGAAATGGTAAGTATTCAAACTAATATTTTTAATATTTAAAAATAGCCTTGTTCAACAATCTTTATTTTTTATAGACCGTTCAGGCTCTAGTGCGTTTTCAAAATTAATCGTGATTCACTTGAAGGGCATATAACGAGAAATCACGAGAGACTCGCACCTAAAATTTCATACATATTAAATCTCTTCAAACAAAAAATATATATTTAAAAAAAAAAGCAATTATCCAAGTTAACAAAATATATCTATCATAAATAAAGTGTTCACTTACAAAATATCACACTATTGTTCTACTTGTAACTCATAATATCTTAAAAATAACTTTCTTGTGCATATTTAATCATTATTATAAGGTTTAAGCAGACAAACAATAACACGTGTACCCGGAAATAATAAATAAAAGGTTTCAAACTCTTAAATATTTAAAATTGTTATCACGTTGTACCCACGCAAATTAAAGGCAAGACAAAAAAGAGAGGGTCTTCACAAAAAGGGAAATTGCACAAAACGAATTTTCCCAATTCACAAACCCAACAAGCTTGTCAAGGGTTAAAATTGTATTCTTGTAAATTGTGATGAAAGAACTGCTTTATTATTGTATAGGTTACGATTGAAACACCGAGCTCAATTTGTCAGAAGGATAAATAAAACAATCTTAATTTATAACTGCAAGTGGACTTTAACAATGAAAACTCTTAAAATTGTATTTACACTATATTACGAATCTCTTATAATCTAAGCACACACATCCGTTCCCATTCGCAAACAACATCCAAGTCCTCATTCGCGCGTCGCTCGCGTTCCTCTTTTGTTTCATTCCAAATTCAAATTTAAATTGACAGATTTATTTATAAAAATTCTGTCGACGACAATAACAGATCCAATTTCATATCGATACGATCCCGTAACGAATCAGATTTAAGTAAGAATAGATACTTTTGGTATGTTTGTTTCCTTTTCGCGACATACCTTCGTATTGTCCCCACTTGTCTAAGTTATGTACTTTGGGATGAAAGGAACTGTTATTAGTTTGGGGTTGTGATTCGTTGAATTTAATTTTTAAAAAGTTCTACACCGTAAAGTTTATACCTACAATTTTTTAAAAATATTTACTATTAATACCTGAACAAATAAATAATTATTAAGGTCGATATTGAGTGGAAAATACTTTTTATATTAAAAGAGCTTTATAATCAAACTGTTATGTTTATCTTTTGGTTCTATTGATTATTTTTGAATAAGATTTTTTTGTTTGTTGTGTAGAGTTATAATAAATAAAAGTATTAAATATACAATTTATTAATTCTAAATTAAATCAAAATATAATTCCATACTCATCACTATGTACTGTCATGTCATCTCTCTTTCACATTATTATTTTAATAAATTATTATACTAAACTAGCTTTTACCGGCGGCTTCGCTCGCATTTAAGTCATGAAATAAGTATCAGAGATTATTACAAAAGAAATGAATCAATATGATTCTAAACAGCTGAAACTATAGTCAGTTGGAAACTATAGTAAAAAATAATATTTTTTTTAAATAAAAAGTCCCTATGTTACTTCTAGTACCTCCAAAAACATGTGTACAAAGTATCATGATGATCGGTTAAGTAGTTATTGCGTGAAAACGTAACAAACTTATATTCACATTTATAATATTAGTAGGGATAATAGCTATGTTATTTTTCAGGGCTTCTGCCATTCCCAC
This sequence comes from Tineola bisselliella, assembly GCA_028551675.1. Classification (NCBI taxonomy): domain Eukaryota; kingdom Metazoa; phylum Arthropoda; class Insecta; order Lepidoptera; family Tineidae; genus Tineola; species Tineola bisselliella. The sequence continues at coordinate 37,310 of JAPWLS010001431.1, forward strand.
AATGTCACGCTTACGATGTTAATTGTCTTCGGCGCGGAATAAGGACCTTCTTCTTCCTCATGGACGCACAATGCTACGGCATGAAGCAAGTAGACCCCACATACCTCTCCAGCGTCACCATATCATTTCCTGATCAGCAAATAGACTTCAAATTGCGTAATTTGAATGTGAGCGGAGCTAGATGGACCAAACTAATTGATAGAAAGTAGGTATTTAGCATTATTTCTTAACACAGAACTAACATTTTAGCAATATTCGTTATTTTTCTTGAAATAACTTTAAAATATAATCGTTTATCTCATAAAAAAAAACATATTAATATATTTAATAAATGGTTTCTGAGATACTCAATACAACTATAAATAATTTACACAAACTATGCACAATAACAACTTGCAAATTTGTTTGTTTTAAAGTTGTGATTTTGTAGATGATACCATGTTCATATAACCCGTCGATATATATATATATATATATATATTTTTTTTTTTTTTTTTTTTTTTTTTATTAGCCCAACATGTTACCACACTCCGCCTGATGTTAAGCTGGAGTGCGGTCCATGGGTGGAGTCAACTGTTACTACGGACATATGTTCGTGCGCAACAGTCGACTCCACTATGCCGGCTTGAGGAGACGAATGTGCTCACTCCAAACTGACAAAAATAATATAAAAATAAAATAATGAGGAACAAATAAATATAGCTAGCACTTTGAAGATTCTGGACTTATTCAAGCGATTTGACTATATTTTATTTATTCATTTCGCGTAATTTAATAATAAATTTGAATATCGCGTTATACTTTAAAACCGCACATAACGTTGATGGCATTACTGTATATTTATTTTGCATGCTACATTGGTACAGGGATGTAAATTAACAGTTTCACATGTCTCACCAATTACTTGGCGTGCGGGATAAAAAAAAATTAATGAATTAATAACAGAATGTCAATTTTTCTTATATTTATATAGGTTATTATTATTTGTCAATTTGTATATACATTAAATTTATAATTATTGAAAACTCATAAAATATTATTATTATTATTATAGTATAGTAGTCTTGATTGCTCTATATGATCGATTCAGTTGTACGTTTGAAGCCGAAAATGTGGAATTGCGGAGATTAATCGAGCAAACACACTGTCATGTTAATCCATCGACTTAACTCCTCAAAAAAACTGACATTGTATTTTATTCACAGATTCAATTTACCTGGTGGGAAAAGTAGCGTGATTTTTTCCAGCGATCTCCATATCACTGCCGAGGTTCTGGTGAATATAGCCGAAGTATTTGAACCCTATTGGGCGCATATCACTATGGATATACGTGTGTATTTTATTTATTATATTAACAAATTATATTATAATATATTATATGTATTTATTAGTATAAGTATTTATTAATAACCGAAATTATTTGCGTAATATTTTTTTATTTTTCTGCACTACATCTAAGGTTAAGTAACTAATCCCCAGTTAAGGTAGAAAATGCCTAAATTAATTAAGTTACTTTTTGTTTTGTTATTTTGTCCAATAAAGAATTTATTATTATTATTATATAAATGTATGTCTCCCTCGGTTTCTCTTGTACTTAATTTTCAATATTAAATTTATTAGCGAGCATAACCGATTCTATTAGCTAATTTCGGTTCACGATTCCCGGCTTAAATAATATTTCATTATTATTCAGGCATAAAAATGTAAACTATAGTGTTTTCTCTATCTTAAGAGTGCCGTCCTATTCCAATTGAAATTTCATTTAGTTTGTACTAATAGCCGTCAATTAGACCCTATTTTAGTGTTAATGTAATTTTGTTAGTAGACTAAAAAATGAATAAAAAATAACCCAAAAATAAAGAAGTAAAAATTCGAACAATGAAGTCGTAAACATGCACGGTAAATAATTAACAGGCTCATTTGTACGTCAAATTGGCACAAACATTACATTACGTGCGGTTGGTGGGATATGTAAAACAAAAGCCACACGTTTTTATTAATGATTTTTTAGTACTGCTATTTGAAATTGTTAATAATTATTTTTTTTTTTTTAAATATAAAGTTACCTATAGTAGTTTTGAAAAAAATCCTAATAATACATTTCTTCGTTACTTTGACATGGTTGCATTTATATTCATCCCTACTAATATTATAAATGTGAATGTGAGTTTGTTTGTTACGTTTTCAAGCAACAACTACTTAACCGATCATCATGAAACTTTGTACACATATTTGTGGAGGTACTAGAAGTAACATAGGATACTTTTTATTTAAAAAAAATATTATTTATTACTATAGTTTCCAACTGACTATAGTTTCAGCTGTTTGGAAACATATTGATTCATTTCTATTGAAATCTCTGATATTTATTTAATGACTTAAATGCGAGCGAAGCCGCGGGTACAAGCTAGTGTAAATATAAATGAAATAAATTATTGCAATCAATTTAATTTAACTACTGTATACTGGCATTGTCCACTTACATACTAATGTCATACCTAATAATCATATAAAATCTACTATGATGTAGAAGAATAGCTGCTGTGTAAGGACATTGTCATCCTAGTATATACCTACAGGTAAACATATAATGATATTGGTTATGTCCAATCTTTTTTATCTATACCTATAAACAAGTGACTGAAGCCATGTACCCTCTCGAGGCAAAATAAAAACATTCCTATATTTCGGCTCTAAAAAAATATATTTAGTTTTACGAGAAAGAAAAACATAAACTAAGAAGTGATTTAAAAGATTTTTTGCGGCTTACTCTTAATCCGACGTTTCGAAAGCTTTCTCGCCACGACTAGGATAAGATAAATCTTTCGAAACTTAAGAATTAAAGACAGTACAGAACACTATAACTAGTGTTTTAATACTACGTAAATGTAACTCAGTCTAAGCTCAAGCTATTAATAAAATGACAGTTGAATTTTGGGATTAGCTTGAAGACCTCACCTGGACGATGAACAAGCGACTGTCACCAATAATCATTTTTCTATTATATGGAACCAGTCAAAGGCTTAACACCCCACTGAATGTTAGGTGATTCATTATTTAAAAAAATTGGGATAACAAAAAAAAATTTTTTTCGTGTAAACTCGTAATTAACGCCACTCCTTAGAACGTCGAAATTATTTAATTTTAGTCGGTTTATCTTGCTATCCATACAATGATACACTATGTAGCATCACACCTAGTTTAAATAACGACAACAATACGTCATTTTTAAGTAATATAATGTACTTGGCTCCATCGATTCACATTTTTAAAAATATTCTGAACAAACATTTTATCATAAAACAAAATATCTCTTAATTCTATTATTTATTTAATTCACTTATAACCTTTCTTTATAAATATGTATGTATTTAATACTATGTAAATAATATGTATGTATATATTATTATATATTATTTTATGTAATGTATGTATTGTGTATATTTAGTTATTATTTTCTTTTCATTGCACCAAATATCACCGCTCACACCAACAAAGGTTAGCTGGTAGATAATACCGACGGCATTAAGCTCGCCTATGTAAAAATATTATTATACTATTTTTTTGCAATAAAGGATTTATTTATTTATTTTATAAGTTGCAGAGATTAATACCACAGCCTGTACAACTGTAGGTTGAAAAATCGACTTTTCTTCTCTTCATGTAATTCTGTAAATAGCACTGTCCCTTAAGTGTTGTGTTTATTTAATTATTATTTTATAAAAAATTTGATTTCGCATTTTATCAATAACAAATGATATTGTTCTTTCTTTTTAGAGAACGTGGAAAGTAATATCACGTACTTGTGGTTGGGTCATCGCGCCATCGACAAAGAAGATTACATACTAATAGGGCGTGAACGGGTCGCTGTACGCAACTCACGTAGACCAACTTACTTCCTGCAACCCGGTAATTCAGTTAAAAGTTTCAGAATAAGAAATAATCCTAATGAAAAACTATTTACGCTTAACTTATTTTTTATTTCATTCTTAATATCATTTAAGAGTTAAAATTAATTTGATTCATAAAATCCAGTCAGAATCAAGTGGGTCCAATTAACATTGTAGGGTTTATACCATTTCAATATTTCAGAACGATTTAAAGTTGTTATTATGCATTGTATTGAGTATCTCTGAAATCATTGAGATTTTTTTTTTTCATAAGATGGGGTATTATATTTTAGAGCTACTTCAAAAAAAAACCAAAATACTAGTCCCAACTAGGTTAATAGAAGTCGGCGATATTATAATTACAAATATTTCAGTTTCAGAAGCTTCAAAAATCATCGATGAAATTCTAAAGAAAAAACCGTCCATCTTAGAACATCTATCAAACGAAGTAACAGCTGCATTGATGCATATAATCACAGACAATTTTAGATCATTCGCTCAAAAAGTACCTGTTAGGTTTTATTATAAATATACTTAGTATTGAAGAAAGAAGGCAATATAGTATTTGAACAGAAAGCTACACTGAATATGCAATGCAAACAACAAAACTCAATACAGGAAATATATCTTACAGCAGCCATTCTCAAAGTGTGTTCCGTGGAACCCTAGGGCTAAAATACTGCAAAAAATACCTACCAAAGGGAGATTATAAGGTTACATCTAATTTCAATTCATAAATACATATAAATCAGTTTTTTATAATTATATTAAGGCTTTTTCCTTCGCCAAAAAAGTTTGAGAACCGCTGTCCTACAGTATTGTATATATTTTTTTAAGTTTTAGATTTAATAATAAAAAAATAATACAAAGCATTTTTTATTACATATGATTTAATAAACCAAAACATCTTTTTAGTTAATAAGTTACAAGGATAAACAATAATTGAATTAATTGCATTTTCATTACAATAGCTACAGTCATACTGAAAGGACATTTAATTATCATGGGCACGAAACAAAATCGGACCTATGTGGAAAATTAGACATATAAAACAAAAGATGTTACTTTAAATCTTTTTCAGGAATTACTAAATAAAACCAGTGGGCCTATCACGAATTTTAGTCTGGCTTTCGAACAGAGTTCGCTTCAAGCGATTTGTATGGAAATTTGAGCAGCGCCACCGCATGCTGATTTGGAACTACAGTATTTTAGATACTTTTTGTTAATTTTCGAACGTCTCGATCTTTCGTTCATTTGATAGATTGCTGGTGCTCATTAGTCGTTAGTAAAAATTCATGATCCCGATTGCTAACGGATCTGTTTTACTTGTGACAGCTCGATTCGAAAGCCAGACTAAATTCATGATAAGCCCACAGGTCATAATAATGATCTTGACTTGCATTTATTTTCTATTCATAGTCTAGCATTTCGATAGCTTTACAATCATCATGGTTACAAGACTGTTTCCTTTACCTAGGCTCAATACCATCCACAGCATAAAACTGTAATAAGCTTGTTAACACTAGAACGACCAACCGGTCAATACCACCGGTTTCAAAAATTCTTCACAAGACTTATGTAAAACCTTACTCATTAGTTTTTGTAAAAGATTATATTTTTTTTACAATTCTACTATAAATTTATTTAATATTTAATACTTTATAAGCACAAGTCATCCGGTCATTTTGATCGGTTAGTAAAAATAGGTCATATTGACCGGCTGGTAGTTCTAGTGTTAATGTCATATAAATGTAACCTTTTATAAGTATTTATAAGTCAATAACAAAGTCCATTGAGTCCTATAATGTATAAGAAACAATTGAATCACATCTCAACATTAAAACTTTCCATGTAAACTTTATAAATAGACATAAATTTAGCAATAAATGCTTCAATATGGAATATAGATTTGCTTCCTAATTTCATCCTATGTTCATACGTTGCTGCAAGACTGGCAACTTTGCTTTTCATTTCAATATCACAATTATCAATTAACTCCTTCAGTAATCCAATAAAAATCATATCTGCTGGTATTCCATGTATCAACAATTCATATAACTTCTGTCTCACTTCATATAGTCGCTGTGGAGTCTGTTGTTGTATGATCATTCTACCGGTATCTCTAATCACTACTTGCCAATCAGGTTCCGGGACCTTCTGATCCGGTGTAAATGGGTATTTTTGTACCTTAGATGCTTCACACATTAGTATAGCACGCCGAAGGTTACGATCAGAGCATTTAGCTATTTTCATTGCAAACTCCGGAGGTAATACAAGACCTTCTTTCTTGCAAACAGAATGTAGTACAGAAGATATCTCTTCTAACGTCGGTGCAGGCACTCTTACAGCTAAGCAACGCGACCTTATTGCTGGTATGACGCGTGATATTGAATTGGCTACGAGTATAATACGACAAGTTTGTATATATTTTTCCATAGTTCGACGCAGGCCATGCTGTGCGTCCTTTGTAAGACCATCGACTTCGTTCAATATAATAACTTTAAATTCTCGTTGGCCTGATGAATCAATTTGATGTGTTTGTGCTACTTTTTTTACCAGCTCCATGATAACGACTCGATCCTGAACGCCAACGTCTGTAGGGTTAACCTCTATGTGATAATTGCTACTTACGCTCATAAGCTCAATTTTCTTGTTTGAAGGTGTTGTGAAGGACATAGTTTCTTGTCTTAATCGTTCTACACCCGGGCCATACAGCTCCCTTAACATACACATGATTCTGGTTTTCTTACCGGCTCCAGATGGCCCGTAAACTAGTAAATGTGGAAAGTCACTTTGCTGCACAAGATTTTTCAAATTTGTCGCTTGTTCTTTATGAAAATCTAATTTAGAAAAATCCTTCGGTCTGTATTTGTCCACCCAGAGACTCATTTTTTTAGCTATTACGTATTTACGAAATAAAACAAAAATATCAAAACAATCCCAACCTTAACTGTCAATCCAATTCTGGCGCCAAAGCAAATAATAAACAAACGTCCTCTATACTCTATCCATAGTTTAATTTTCAAAATCACTACTATTTTCTTGTTATTTGAAATTGTTTTTGTTAATAGTAATAGAAATAAACAAAACCACAATAACACAATCTAAATTTTTGGCATTATTAAGAACAGATTAAAATCCATTAATGAAGAAATAATACTGTCAGATCCTAAATTATATTAAATATTACTTACATTAATAATTAAAGATTATTTTTAACTTACTTGATGAAGAAAATTACTACTATCTTGATGAAGATAAACTTGGTAGCAATATTGATAACATTTTTCAATTATTAATTGAACATTTTGGTAACTACTCTGTGAGAAAATGGTTGCATCCATATGTGACGATTAATGATTAACGAACGCATCCGTATGTGAGCGAGATGCAAAGACGTTAAATACTTGTGTAAGAAAGAGACTTATAGTGGGCGACATATACATTTGGCATCTGATTTAACGGTTTTTTAGTAGACATTCGCGTGAATTTGTGCGAATGTGGAGCAATATTTGTTAAAAACAAAAGAAAGGTAATAAACACAACATTAGAATGCATATCGGGCATCGGCGACGGTCACAAGAAACTGCTATTGTAATTTATGTAAATGAGCCTACCTCAACGGATTGGCACATCCACGACGACGTCGGCCGCATCCCAAAGCAGACGCGGCGCCAGACGAGAGGTGGTGTGGTGCGCGCGCGGACGCCGCAGGAGACACGTCGTCGACAGCGATTGATGTGTGTGTTCGGTGAATGGTATTTCGGGGGGCGGGGCGGCCAGTGTGCGTCAGGGAGCCGCGCGGCGCGGACGTGTGCGATGTAATGTGGCGGGCGCTTCTGTTCTGGCTGTGGTTGAGCGGGCCGGTGCGGGGCTGCGGCCCAGGCTGCTCGTGTACGGGAACGGCGGCGCGCTGTGCTGGCGCCGGGCTTAAGACCGTGCCCGAGAACTTGCCGTCGAGGACACTCATTCTGTGAGTACGGTGTCGCGAGAGTATGTTTATAGCCGAAAGGTCGTCGACCCCGCGCGGCATGATTGATGTCCAGTCGCCCTCTCTCCCCCTCACAATAACAAACGGGCGGCGGATATTAAAATAATCCGAATGTGCCGCTGATGCGAGATGAGGCCACGAGACCGGGAATGAAGGCTACACAGCATGGTTATTGCGCAAAAGTGCTTCATAAACCCCGAACTGCGAGTAATCTGCGATATGATGGCAATACGTGTACTGTGCGTATGCTATTTGTGTCGTAGTCATTATATGGTGAATGTTGTATAGAAGCCGCCGTCAGTGGGTCGAGGTCTCGGGTTCACGTCCGCGGCAACAGGAAAACTACAAGGTCCATGGCTTCGACATACATATGAAAGTAATCGACACACACACTCATAGAGAGAGTAATACGCGAACGCAAATCTGTCAAAACAATGAAATCATATTTTTCGCAGCGACCTCTTTCACATCCCCTCCACGACCCCTCTCTCTCATCGTCGGGAGGTGGTGGGCGGACGACAACAGCGAGGGGCTGTATCTGACTATAATTTATGAGGATAATTAAAGTAATCTTGTGAACATTTCTTTGTGATTGCAGCGATTTGTCCGCGAATAACATCAGCACATTGCACCGCGCCTCCTTTCGTAGTCGCACATCTGCGCGATCTGTGCGTATTCGCTATTATTATTACGTTGTTTGTTCGCTTTCGCCACCCCTTCACTTGCCACTGATGCACTTCCGCTCGCAGCTCGCTGGCTGACAACTGACTGGTTTCGATATCAAACCAGCCCTGCGACTGCCCACCTCACTCGGCTGTCCCTCGCACGATGCCGGCTAAGACGCGTGCCGCAACACACGCACCTCAGCATGCTCAAACTGCTGCATCTGTACGTACTTAATATCGACGCAGGAATGGGCACTCGCTGTCAGCGCTGACGTCATTGATCTCTCTGCAACTGGACAGAAACGAATTGGACGCGGTTCCAACGGAGGCATTGCAGCCACTGGTCAATCTGCAGCAACTGTGAGTCACATCGCAACACAATGGTCGCGCTCATCAGTCTGCGATGCAAAGTAGAGAACGCATAAGTCTTTGGTGTTAACTGCAGCATATTGCAGGATTCTTCGGCGCAATTTGCTCGTACACATCGACGAGCGAGCGTTCGCTCCCGTGCCGGCCATTAGACTGTTGTATG